>JARQOD010002072.1:0-84237 GCA_033576555.1 Oophaga sylvatica
GGGGTTTTTGCGGAAGCCCTTGGGCGTTCCAAAAAATTTGTTCCGTGAAAAAACGCCCCCTGGATCTCCTGGTGGGGGGAGCTCCAGACCTTGGTCCAGTGCTCTGCAGCTATCAAAAAGGCCGCATGGGTCGGCCCACGTGCCCTTGGGGCCTTTTTTTGAAAGGCTCCCGACTTCTGCGGTAAAGACTCGGGGTGAGGTTGAACTGTGGATGGGCCTGTTTGTACTTCTAGTGCTGTTCGCCCGGAGGTAAGCCCCCCAAATTTTTAAAGGGGGACTTACCCTCAAACGGTGCCAGATGGTGCTGTGGAGGTTGCTCAAAGGCCCCACAGAAAGGAGTCCAGGTCCCTCCTTCTCCGAAAGGGGAAAAGCCCTCGGTCGGCCTTGGCGTTTGGGTTCCGGGGTGCTGGGGTGGGCTGTTGAGCCCTGTGACCCAAACCCCAGTGATGCTGTCGCTCTGCACCCTCATGGCGTTCCACCGCCCCCCTTCTGTTTGTGCGCCTTCGATTGCTTGTGCCGCCTCTCGATCTCCCTGGCGCTCTCCCGCTTTCAGGGGGTGGTGGTTTCCCTGCCCCCATTTCGAGGCTCGCCCGGCAGCTTAAAAGGGGGCCCTCATCTGAGCTGCCCAGGGGAAGGGCAGTGGTGGGCGTTCTCTGGGGGAAGTTCATGGCACGGCCTTGGGGGGCCGGGGGGGGACACCCCGGTTCCCCCCTTTTTCGGAACGTAAGTCATTTCTGTTATGGGCTAGCTCCGCGGTTTTTATTTTTGCCCGGTTTGGTTTTTTGCAGCCAGTCTTTTCCCCCTCGGCACGGACAAGCGGAGCCAGGCACCCCCTTCGTACTTGCATGGACTGTTAGTGCTGGCTGATTTAAGACCCCAGCAGCAAAGCTATGCGGGTGTCCTTAGGTCTGGGATGGGGATCTCAGTCCCTATTATCTCGTCCCCGCGTTGCCCCAATCTGTGAGGGATCTAACGGGGAAAGGGGGGGTTGACTTCGCTCACTCGGGGAGGAAGGACCTAGCTGGGGGCGGCTTCTGTCGCCACCCCTTGCCCCGGTCGTCAGGGAACTGCACCGAGGAAAAGTCGCAGAAAGGGTTTCCCTTTTGGTGAGTTAGTGGGCGCTTGAGGAGGGGGGGGCACCTTGGTTTACCCTTATTCGGGAAAAAAAACAGTCTTCTTGATTGGGCTAGCTCGCGGCTATCCTTTGTCGTTGGTTATTGCAGCCGTCTTTTAGCCTCGGTCACGGGCCAGCGGCAGCCCGAGCCCCCACACCCCTTCGTACTTTCACTCGGACTGTTATTTCTGAGCTGTCTTAAGACCCCGCCAAAAGCTAATGCTGGTGTCCTTTTTGCTAGGGTGGGGTCTACGTCATTTTAAATCCTTTTCACGGTTGCCAAAATCTGTGAGGGACTAACGGGGGAAGGGGGGGGTCGATTCGTCCCTCGGGGGAGGGACCAGTGGGGTTTGGGGCCTTGGCGCCACCACTTGACCCAGGTCAGTCAGGGAACTGCACCGGAGGAAATAGTCTCCAGAAAGGCTTCCATTATAGGTACGAGTTAGTGAGGCGCTCCAGTGAGGGGGGATATATATCACCAGTCCAGGCTGGGGATATATATATAAACCTCCCGGCCGTCACTGCCAGAGTTCCTCACTAAAACAATACTGTATTCTGCCACCAGTTCCTCGTTTGAAATAAGCCCCGTCCGACAACAGGCTTATATCGGGTCAGGAACCAACCGGTAGCGTATCATATAACCAACCGAACGTGCGGACGTGGGGATTCATGGATCAAGATAAAAGAGCAGCCCAAGATAAATTTTGTATTTAATCGCCCAAAAGGCTCACTAGAAATATACAAGCATATATTTACAGAACAACATACAGGTATGCAGTCAGGAGTGTTGTACAATGGATAGGGTATAGATAGGTTGCAGTTACCGTGTTATGTAGCATGTGACCACAGGGAGGCTCTGATGGATCACAGGTCCAAATCTTAGTTACAGGCTTTCCTAGCCCTGTCTGATAACGGGTCCTCCGGCCAGCAGAAAACTGAGCTCCAAATGAAGAGCTGACACTTATCTCCTTGGCTGCTCCTCTCACGCTCTGCGCCTACCCTGGGCTTATACAGCCTCTCTTCTCCCATATCTGAGAGTATGATTTACAGTCCAGAACTGTGAATGGCCCACAACTTTCCGCCCGAAGCTCTGAATGGAATGGCAGCAGCGCCACTGGATTTTATTTGCTCAACAGGTCCAAATATGCCTATTGTATGTAATTCTTTGTGGCTAAGCTTTATAACTCCATAGCACAGAGTGCTACAATTGGCTGCCGGGCACGGGCATATGGGGGAAGGAACGCCGATTTGGATGATGTGCTTGGCTAGGCTCAGAGATATTGCATTCTGTTATTATAGGTCATTTCCCAGATTCAATACCTCATAGCCTTGCTGTGATTTGTACGACGAGGTATATCCATGTGTTTCAAGTCACACAAAAGGGTTCAGTTTACCTGTGCCTTGCAGGGGATTTCGCACCTTTGTGTTATGAGCTTCAAAGGATTTGTTCTTGGTTTTTAATTAAAGATAAACACTGCATGGCTTTTTATGGCCTTGGGGATGCAAGGGTGGGGGCACATTTCAGGAGGGGAGAGACCTGCACTTAGTCCCTCACAGGCACATTCACCCTTCTGTTTCTCCTGTGGCAGCCGGGTTCTTTTTTGTTAAAAAAAAAAAAAGACGGTGGTCTTCGCCCTTGTGTCGACTTTCGGGAACTTAATAAGATCACTGTTCGAAACACATACCCACTTCCTCTGATTCCTGATTTGTGTAACCAACTGTCTGGGGCCAAATGGTTTTCCAAACTGTATGTTCTCCCCGTGTTTGCGTGGGTTTCCTCCGGGTACTCCGGTTTCCTCCCACACTCCAAAAACATACTGATAGGGAATCTAGATTGTGAGCCCATCGGGGACAGTGACGATAATGTGTGCAAACTGTAAAGCGCTGCGGAATATGTTAGCGCTATATAAAAATAAAGATTATTATTATTATTTACGGGGGCCTATAACTTGATACTGGTATGAGAGGGGAACGAGAGGAAGACGGCGTTCCTCACGTCTGAGAGATTATTCGAAAATCTTGTTATGCCCTTTGGTTTAACCAATGCCCCAGCAGTCTTTCAAAATTTTATCAATTTTGTGTTCTCGAACTTTATTGGACATTTTGTGGTAATATATCTGGATGATATCCTCATTTATTTGTCTGATAAGCAAACTCATCTTGATCATCTGCGTTGGGTTCTCCGGAGTCTCAGGGAGAATCAACTCTTCGCTGAGTTGGAAAAGTGCTTGTTTTTTGTTCAGGAACTGTCATTTTTGGGGTTCATTGTTTCAGAGGAGGGGTCCCAAGAAGGTTCAGGCCATCATTGATTGGGTTCAGCCCCGTGATTTGAAGGGTTTGCTGCACTTCTTGGGATTCGCTAACTATTATCAAAGGTTCATTAAAGGATTTTCACAGGTGGTCAAACCCCTCACTGATCTGACTCGTAAAGAGGCGAATGTTAAAATTTGGTCTAATGCAGCCGTAGCGTCAATTCTGTCATTAAAAAAGAGTTTCATGTCGGCTCCGGTTCTGGTCCAAACCTTTTATTGTGGAGGTGGATGCTTCTGAGGTGGGGGTGGGGGCAGTGTTGTCACAGGGACCCACCACTTTGACCAATTTGAGACCCTGTGCCTTCTTTTCCAGGAAGGTCTCTCCGGCCGAGAAAAACTATTATGTTGGCAATCGAGAGCTTCTTGCTGTTAAGTTGGCTTTTTAGGAATGGAGGCATTTTTTGGAGGGTGCTAATCATCCTATTACCGTGGTGCCGACCGTAAGAACCTGGCTTACATTGAATCGGCCAAAAAATTAACTCCTATGCAGGCCAGGTGGTTGCTTTTTTTTCTCGTTTCCAGTTCTCGATTACGTTTCGTCCAGGATATAAGAATATTAAGACTGATGCTCTGTCTCGGAGTTTTGATCCGGTGTCCCCTCCTGAGCCTCTATCTTCTATTCTTCAACCGGGTTGGTGGTGGCTGACGTTTCGTCTGAGTTGGAACGGGAGATTATAGAGGCTCAGTCTCAAGCACCCAGCTTTAAGTCTGATGGTAAATTGTTTGTTCCGGTGCAATTGCGTCTCAGGCTTCCCCGTGAGTTCCATGAGTAGGCTTGTGAGTGGACATCCTGGGATCTCTGCTACCCGAGGGGCCATTGTGAGGGTTTTTTGGTAGCCTTCGCTTGCTTCTGATGTTGGTAAATCTGTGTCTGCATGTGGGGTTTGTGCATGTGCCAAGAGCTCTCATAACCGGCTAGCTGCGAAATTGGTTCCTTTGCCAATTCCCTTTAGACCGTGGACCCACCTGTCCATGGATTTTATCACCAATCTTCCTCCATCCAGAGGCAATACTGTGATATGGGTGGTGGTGGACAGGTTTTCTAAGCAAGCTCATTTTGTACCTTTGACTGCCTTGCCCTCTGCTGAAACTTTGTCCAGGTTGTTTGTGCAGCATGTGGTCCGTTTGCATGGAGTGCCGTTGAATGTGGTGTCAGACCGTGGTGTGCAGTTTGTTTCTAAGTTCTGGAGGCGTTTTGTAAAAGGTTGGGTATTACCTTATCTTTCTCTTCTGCATACCATCCGGAGACTAATGGTCAGACGGAGCGAACTAATCAATCCTTGGAGCAAATTCTGCGTTGTTTGTCTACTTCTAGACAGGATGATTGGTGTGATGCATTGCCATTGGCTGAGTTTGCGTTTAACAACCGTGTGATTCAGTCCACTGGTATGTCTCCTTTCCTGACAAACTGTGGCTTTAGTCTGCATTTCAGGGAGTTCTCACGTTTGGATTCCGGATGTCCTGGGTCGATGGGGCGGTACGGCATTTGAAAGAATTGTGGCAGGTGATCCAGGTGTGGCATATTTGGAAAGCCAAGTGGAAATATAAGTTCTTTGCAGATAAGAGACGGGTTGCGGACCTGTGTTCCGAGTTGGGGAGAAGGTGTGGTTGTCTACTTGGAACATTAAACTTAAGGTTCCGTTGGCTAAGTTGGGGCCTAAATTTATTGGCCCGTATGAAGTCACTGAGGTCATTAATCCTGTGGCATTTAGGTTGCGATTTCCACCTTCCTTCAAAATCCCCAATGTTTTCCATAAGGCTCTTCTGAAACCGTTGGGGACGGTGGAAGAGGAGCCTTCGACTTCTGTTAAGCCGGTCTTGGTGGATGGTCACATGGAGTACGAGGTGGGGTGCATTGTTGATTCCCGTTGGGTTCGCTGTACCATGCAGTATTTGGTACATTGGAAAGGGTATGGTCTGGAAGATAGCGCATGGGTCCCGGCTCATTCCGTCCATGCTGATCGTATGGTCCGGTCGTTTTATGCTAGGTATCTTGGGAAACTTGGGGGTCCGGTGACCCCCCCATTGAGAGGTGGGTACTGTCATGACTCAGGACGGGGTTTTCGCTCCCGTCCTGGTTAGGTAGAGGTTAACCTTGTTGAGCCTCTCTTTGGTTCTGGGAGTGCTATTTAGGTCTGCTTCTGGCCTGGTTATGTGTCAGTGATACCTCTGTTTACCCTGCTTGAGTTGCTGACCCAGGTTATCGGTCTGATATCGTTGTGCCTCTGAGTGTTTGTGTTTTACAGTGTATGACCCAGCTAGGACTGGTTCTGATCCATGGCTCTGTCCCTGACCACCCTCTGTCTTTCCTTCTGGTCCCGTGCTCCCGCCTGGCTACCGACCTCGGCTTGTCCCCCACCATCCTTCTGTCTCGTCCCTTGCTATTACTCGTCTTCCCGGCTTCTGACCTCGGCTTGCTTGACTATGTATCCGGCGCTCACCCAGCTGTCGGCTCCCGTACGCTCATGGAGCTTGGCTCCGCCCCCCGGTGCCTCCCCGGACATCATGTGATCTGCCAGGTCCTGCTCCATTATACTTCGTGCACTGCGATGCCCGTGCGTCCCCTGGCTGTCCTGTATCTCCCGCGCAGCGACCCTTGAAAGACACAGTGTGTGTGTGTGTGTGTCTTTACCGGATATGATTGGAAAGGTGAGAGGTTCTGATGTCATCACATGTTGTCATTATCTATGGGAATAACAGGGGATATGACTGGAGAGATGAGAGGCTCTGATGTCATCACATGACATCATTATCTATGGGAATAACGGGCTATGACCGGAGAGGTGAGAGACTCTGATGACATCATATGACCTCATTATCTATGGGAATAACCGTGATATGACCGGAGAGGTGAGATACTCTGATGTCATCACATGACCTCATTATCTATGGGAATAACAGGGGATATAACCGGAGAGGTGAGAGGCTCTGATGTCATCACATGACCTCATTATCTATGGGAATAACAGGTGATATGACCAGAGAGGTGAGAGGCTCTGATGTCATCACATGACCTCATTATCTATGGGAATAACAGGTGATATGACCGGAGAGGTGAGAGGCTCTGATGTCATCACATGACCTCATTATCTATGGGAATAACAGGTGATATGACCGGAGAGGTGAGAGGCTCTGATGTCATCACATGACCTCATTATCTATGGGAATAACGGGATATGACCGGAGAGGTGAGAGGCTCTCATGTCATCACATGACCTCATTATCTATTGGAATAACAGGTGATATGACTGGAGAGGTGAGAGGTTCTGATGTCATCACATGAAATCATTATCTGTGGGAATAACAGGTGATATGACCGGAGAGGTAAGAGGCTCTATTGGCATCACATGACATTATTATCTATGGGAATAACAGGAGATATGACCGGAGAGGTGAGAGGCTCTGATGTCATCACATGACCTCATTTTCTATGGCAATAACAGGGGATATGACCGGAGAGGTGATGGGCTCTGGAGATGTCTGTAGTGATATCATTAATGTCTCCACATTCAGGATTACACAGTAGTGAAGATCTCTAGTGATCGCTGTCAGGCCCCTGTGTCTGAAGGACGGGGAGGAATCCTGAGCCCAATCCCGGGGCCTCCACCTCACCCCTGGATACATGAGGACATCAATGACCAGAAGATCCTAGAACTCACCAACAAGATGATTGAGCTGCTGACTAGAGAGGTGACTTCTGGGAATGCTGGGATATTATACAGGACAGCACTGGAGGATTGTGGGTGATGACGGTATCATTGTGTGTGTCAGGTTCCTATAAGGTGTCAGGATGTCACCGTCTATTTCTCCATGGAGGAGTGGGAGTATCTAGAAGGACACAAGGATCGGTACCAGGAGGTGATGATGGAGGAGCACCGGCCCCGCACATCACCAGGTAATAGACAGGACTAAATACACACGGCCTATAATTCTTTGTATGTAATAATGATGTCCGTCCTGTCTGTGTCTCCTCAGTTCTCTCCAGGAAGAGGACAACCCCAGAGAGATGTCCCGCTCCTCCTCCTCCTCCAGAGGACCATCAGGTAGATGGAGATCTCCCCTCTCCCCTATGATGTGTAGACGGCTGTGACGTCCTTGTGTTCAGTCTTGTTTTCTCTCTCCAGTATTATATGTTTTATACTTGTGTATTGAGAGCGGTGGAGACGACAGGATCACAGCTGACCACAGACATCACGTCTGGATCTTCTCACCATTATTCTCGTGGACTTCTCCGACCTTTACAGTATTTGTTTTGCAGCTTTTGGATCCGGATAGCAATCTGAACAATATTAATGCTCCAGAGAGAATTGTGAGGGGCGATCAGCGGTGTGAAGAGGAGATCCCTAATGTGAGGGGCGATCAGCGGTGTAAAGAGGAGACCCCTAATGTGAGGGGCGATCAGCGGTGTAAAGAGGAGACACCTAATTGTGAGTGGCGATGAGTGGTGTAAAGAGGAGACCCCTAATATGGGGGTCGATCAGCGGTGTAAAGAGGAGACCCCTGCAGATCACTGCCCAGGTGAGGGTCTTTAGATGAATATTCACTTTCAGCACATTCTGAATTGATTATGATGTGATCCTGTTATATGTGAGGTCACAGTTCGTCATCTATATAATCGTCTTATCCTGTCTGTCTGTCTGTCCAAGAAATCCCGCGTCGCTGATTGGTCCGGCCGCGGCCAATCAGCGACGCAGGGCTAACTCTGCCCATGTGGTCATGTGACTCACCAACTGCCCATGATGTACTGAACATGTTTTGTCAGTTACAGTGTCTGATGTACTTCTGTCACGTTTACTGAACACGGGTAATACACAGTGACATGAGGTAATACATAAGTAACATAAGGTAAAACACAGTAAAATGAGGTAATATACAATAATATACGGTAACATCAGGTAATACACAGTAATATGAGGTAATACACAGGTAACATGAGATACACAGTTATATGAGGTAATACACAGTAATATGAGGTAATACACAGTGACATGAGGTAATACACAGTAACATCAGTGACGCAGGGCTAACCGCCCATGTGGTCATGTGACTCACCAACTGCCCATGATGTTCTGACCATGTTTTGTCAGTCACAGTGTCTGATGTACTTCTGTCACGTTTACTGAACATGGGTAATACACAGTGACATGAGGTAATACACTGGTGACATGAGGTAATACATAAGTAACATAAGGTAATACACAGTAAAATGAGGTAATATACAGTAACATGAGGTAATACACAGTAATATGAGGTAATACACAGTAATATGAGGTAATACACAGGTAACATGAGGTAATATATGGTAATATACGGTAACATGAGGTAATACACAGTGATATGAGGTAATACACAGTAACATGAGGTAACACACAGTGACATGAGATAATACACAGGTAACATGAGGTAATATACAGTAACATGTGGTAATATACAGTAACATGTGGTAATATACAGTAACATGAGGTAATACACAGCAAAATGAGGTAATATACAGTAACATTAGGTAATACACAGTAATATGAGGTAATACACAGGTAACATGAGGTAATATACGGTAACATTAGGTAATACACAGTGACATGAGGTAATACACAATAACATCTATCTAATATATATAATCATCTTATCCCGTCTGTCTGTCTTTCTGTCCAGGAAATCCCGCGTCCCTGATTGGTCCAGCCAGCGGCCAATCAGAGATGCGGGATTTCAGAAAAAAGATGACGGCCGTTAGTGGCTTATCTGCCGCACGGAGGTCAGCGGCGATGCAGCCGGGAGATGACTGGTGCTAGGCGGTCATCTCCCGGCTGCTCGCAGCAGAAGTACCCTGACTGGCGGCGCCGCTGACCTCCATGCGGCTACCGTCTGCAGATCAGCGGCTAGGGCCGCTGATCTCCCAACGGCAAGTGTGAACAGAGGACCGGGGAGCGGCGCCGCCGGTCGGGACTCTTCTGGTGCGAGCAGCCTGTCATCTCCTGTGTATTCATTGCATTATTCTTAAATCTTCATAAATAAACTACATACATATTCTAGAATACCCGATGCGTTAGAATCGGGCCACCATCTAGTTTATAATATGGATGATTTACAGCTGGAGATGAATTCTGCATTAAAAAAAAAAAAAGGCAAACGTGTACAGCTACCCTGAAAGGGTTTACCCCTTGATGACCGTGAATGTATGAATACGTCATGGCAATCATAGTCAGATGTCATGTGATTCTGACACTCGACACTCAGTGCAGAAGCTGTGCCCGCACCGCTCCTGGCACTTTAACTCTCTAAATACTTTGCTAGTGATCGCAGATTTTAGCAGGCATGCAGAGGGAAGATGCCACCTCTGCACTTCTATCGGTGCCGCCGCAACATCATCGCTGGGGTTCGATAGTTGCTGTGGTGACCCAATGCTGTCATGACAACATCCGGGTCACCAGACACTAGTAAGTTAGCTAGATCATGTGCGGTGCATGATCTAACTAATTTATATCTGCAGGACTGACAGGTTACAAGGTATAGCAATACTCCTGCATTGCTATTCCTTATAACTGTGATCAGACTGCAGAAAGTGAAAGTCCCATAATGGGAATAAGTAAAAAAGTTAAAAAAAATTGTAGAAATGTATATTTTTTAAAAATAACAAAATAATTTTTTTTTTTATGCCATAAAGAAATACTTTTCTGGAAAAAAAAACAGTTAACCCCTTCAGTGAAGTTTAAAAAAAAAAATTATGCTTTTTCATCATACTGCCGTACAAAAAGTGAAATAAATTGAAATAAAAAAGACAAATGTAAATAAAAATGGTACCGCTAAAAATGTCATCTTGTCCAGCAAAAAACAAGCCATCATACAGCTTCATCAGTGGAAAAATAAAAAAGTTATAGCTCTCGGAATAAAGCGATGCAAAAATTATTATTTTTTCTATAAAATAGATTTTATTGTGTAAAAGAGCAAAATTATAAAAAAACTATATAAATGTGAGATCACTGCAATCATACTGACCCGAAGAATAAAGCTGCCTTACCAATTTTGCCACACGGTAAACCACATAAAACAAAAACAATTCCTGAAATGCTGGTGTTTGTTCATTCTGCCTCCCAAAAATCGGAATAGAAAAAGAAAGCAAAAAATGTCATGTGCCCAGTAATGGTAACAGTAAAAACATCAACTCGTCCTGCAAAAAACAAGACCTCACATGACTGTCGTCCTAAATATGGAAAAATTATAGCTATCAAAATTTGGCAATGCCAGTAAAAAGCATCTTTTAGGCCAGTCTCACACGTCCAGATATTTCCGGTACCGGAAAAATCGGTACCGGACAGATCCGTGTGTGTGTGTCCGTGTAAAAACATGGTATATCCGTGTTTCACACGTGTTCCGCACGTGTGCTGCATCAGGACCACATGGCCAGCAGGACAGCTACAGTAAGCGCTGTCCCACTGCCTGTGGTGCTGAAGCTGCTTCTCATTATTCTAACAGCAAGCAGGGAGAATAAATGAAAGAATGCTGCAGGCATAGCAGGGAGAATTATGTCAGGGAGCTTCAGCACCACAGGCAGGGTACAGCGCTTACTGTAGCTGTCTGTGCTGGCCATGTGCACGGAGGACTGTGTGAACAGTTCTCCGTGTGCACGTATTCAGCATTTTTGCGGACCATGTGCTCCCACGAAAACTGACATGTCTCCGTGTTTTCCACACAGACACACGGTCAGTGAAAACACGCTGACATGTGCAGAGACACATTGATTTTAGTGGGTCTACGTGTGTCAGTGTCTCCGGTACATGAGGAAACTGTCACTACACGTACCGGAGCCACTGACGTGTGAAACCGGCCTTAGTGTGTGACAGCAGCCAAACAGAAAAAAACTATATAAGTTTGGTATCTCTGTAATCCCCCAACCCAAAGAATAAAGTCGCCTATTTGCTTATTCCGCACGAGGAAATGCAATAAAAAAATAATAAAACCAATTCTTCAAACTGCTGTTGATTTGCTCATTTTGCCTTCCAAACATCGCAGTAAGGCTCGGCACACATTGATCCTGCTCTCTGCGCTGAGCGCTTACAGCGTGGTTTTTGTGTACATTTTTGAAATACGTGGTTCAGACAGAATCCCCGGTGGAAGATCACCTATAATGAGGCAAATGAAAGCACTGTCAACGCCATAGGACCTGTGATCAAGCGGGTTCTGTCTTTTTAGACGTGCAGTCGAGCACAGTACAGCGCTGAACAGAGGCCAGACGGAGTCCAGAGAAACTTTGCTTCCTCATTATAGTGAATGGATTCCCGGGGGTTTCATCTGAATCACGTCACTCAGAGATTTAGATGTAAACCCTAAAGTAAGTCCTTAGCGTAGAGCGCCGGATAAATGTGATCCTAAATGTTATGTAAAATGTTTTTATGGATTATGCAACACGGTACCCAGAGGTTGTAGGACTGAGAAACTCCCCCAGCAGCATAGCCCGAGAGTTAGTCCATATGTTCTCCCAGACGGGCCTGCCAAAGGAGATCCAAGGAACTCCGTTTATGTCCAAAGTGATGATGGAGTTGTGTAAGGCTCTCCAGATTATATAACTCCGGGCACCAGTGTACCATCCGCAGACAGATGGCCTGGTGGAGAGGTTCAATAAGACCTTGAAATCCGTGCTTAAAGGCAACCTGTCAGCAGGATTGCGCACAGTAACCTACACACAGTGTCAGGTTGGCGCCGTTATACTGATTAAAAATGATACCTGGTGATGAAATTCGTCTTGTGATTGTTGTTTAATCTTTATTTTCAGTTTTGAGTTAATGAGAATCTCGTGCTCTGGGGCGGCCTGTGGAGAGGGGTCTCCATGTGGTGCTCTGCTTAGGTATTCATAATGCAGACTGCTGACAGGTCCCTCAGTGACCTGTCCCTTAGTTTACATAATGAATATACTGTACGTACATACTTCAAAAAAAGCAAAAACCCCTTCTGTAGGCAGGTGCCGGCCCTGGCACCTGTGCTGCAGCATAATAGCATGTTTACTGTGCAGCTAATAACTGTGCTTGATGTTTTCCTAAGGAGTATAAAAAAAATACAGTGTAAAATGGCGCCCGCCACGCCTTCGCAGTAACAGCTATTGGTGTATATAGAGGTGATCCGATAGCTGCTACTGCGCAGAAGCAGGCAGCGCCATCTTGTAGGAGGAAATTTTTTTTTCTTTTTAGCAAGATGGCGCCACCAGCGCATGCGCAGTAGTATCGGATCACCTCTATATACAACGATAGTTGCTACTGCGTAGGCGTTGCGGGCGCCATTTTAAAATGGATTTTTATTTATACTCCTCAGGAAAACATCAAGCACAGTTAACTGCACCTTATAACTTGCGATTATGCTGCAGCGCAGGAACCACAGCTGTTACCTGCCTGTATATTAATTATGTAAACTAGGGGGCAGGTCATTGTGGGATCAGTGACCTGTCAGCATTCTTCAGCAGTATTCATTATGAAAGGAAACACACAAAAAAAGCACAGTAAAACAAAAAAATACTCTTTGCAAAAAAATATATCACAGTAAACAGCAAGTGCCAATAAAAAGATGGAAAAACACTGGGTATTTGGTTAATATGTTTTTTGCAAAAAATGTATATTAAGCTGCTCTACCAAACGTCAAGGTAAACCCGTATTAGAGCAGTCCCTGACTAATGTGTGTAATCCCTATCTGATGTATTTAAAAACCTGGTCATATGTATAATACCTGTATGAGCAGGATTCAGAAAGGTAATGTCCAATGTGGACAAACAACATAGAACAACTTTTATGTGCACGGCTCATAAAGGAGGGGTGGAGAACTCCTGGTCTTGTAGAAACAAGAAAACAATTGGTTAAAAACAGAAACACATGAGCCCTGCACATAGTGAACAAGCCTGTAAGAGACATTGTTCACACCACCAAAGACTGGAAACACAAAAAAAAGCACAGTAAAACCAAAAAATACTCTGTTGAAAAAATATATATAACAGTAAACAGCAAATGCCAATAAAAAGATGGAAAAACACAGGGTATTTGGTTAATAAGTTTTTTGCAAAAAATGTATATTAAGCCGCTCTACCAAACTTCAAGGTATACCCGTATTAGAGCATCCCTGACTAATGTGTGTAATCGCTAACTGATGTATTTAACCCCTTAACCCCCAAGGGTGGTTTGCACGTTAATGACCGGGCCAATTTTTACAATTCTGACCACTGTCTCTTTATGAGGTTATAACTCTGGAACTCTTCAACGGATCTTCGCGATTCTGAAATTGTTTTCCTCGTGACATATTGTACTTTGTGTTAGTGGTAAAATTTATTCGATATAACTTGCGTTTATTTTTGAAAAAACGCAAATATGGCGAAAATTTTGAAAATTGTGCAATTTTCAAACTTTGAATTTTTATTCCCTTAAAACAGAGAAATATGTCACACAAAATAGTTAAATAACATTTCCCACATGTATACTTTACATCAGCACAATTTTGGAACCAACATTTTTTTTTGTTAGGAAATTATAAGGGTTAAAAGTTGACCAGCAATTTCTCATTTTTACAACAAAATTTACAAAGCCATTTTTTTTAGGGACCACCTCACATTTGAAGTCACTTTAAGGGTCTATATGGCAGAAAATACCCAAAAGTGACACCATTCTAAAAACTGCACCCCTCAAGGTACTCAAAACCACATTCAATAAGTTTATTAACCCTTCAGATGCTTCACAGGAGCTGAAGCAACGAGGAAGGAAAAAATTAATATTTAACTTTTTAGTCACAAAAATGATCTTTTTACAAACTTTTTTTATTTTCACAAGGGTAAAAGGAGAAAATGGACTGATAAAGTTGTTGTGCAATTTCTCCTAAGTACGCCAATACCCCATATGTGGGGGAAAACCACTGTTTGGGCACACTGCAGAGCTCGTAAGGGAAGGACGCTGTTTGACTTTTTCAAACCAAAATTGGCTGGAATTGAGATTGGACGCCATGTCGCGTTTGGAGAGCCCCTGATGCACCTAAACAGTGGAAACCCCCCACAAGTAACACCCATTTTGGAGACTAGACACCCTATGGAACTTATCTAGATCTGTTGTGAGCACTTTGAACCCCCAAGTGTTTCACGAAAGTTTATAATGCCTGGGTGTAAAAAAAAAAAAACATTTTCCACAAAAATGATTTTTTTAGTCCCAAATTTTTGATTTTTCCCAAGGAAATTGGACCCAAAAGTTGTCCAATTTGTCCTGAGTACGCTGATACCAAAATATGTGGGGGGGGGAAACTGTTTGGGCGCACGGCAGGGCTTGGAAAGGAAGTAATAACGTTTGGAATGCAGACGTTGATGGGGGTCATGTTCCGTTTGCAGTGCCCCAGATTTTCCTTAACAGTGGAAAACCCCCACAAGTGACCCCATTTTGGAAACTGGACCCCCTAAGGAAATTACCCCAGATCGTGGGGGCTATTTGAACCCCCAAGTGTTCACACAAGTTTATAAGTAGGGGCCTTTAAAATTAAAAATCATTTTTTTTTTCCACAAAAAAAATCTTTTCACCCCAAATTTTTTTTTCCAAGGGTAACAAGGACCCCAAAAGTTTTTTGCATTTGTCCTGAGTCTGCGATACCCCAATGTGGGGGTAAACCACTGTTTGGGTGATGGCAGAGTCGGAAGGAAAGGAGCCCCGTTTGACTTTTTTCCCAACCCCAGAATTGGCTGGAAGCCAGTGTTTTGAGAGCTCCTGATGTGCCAAACAGTGGAAAACCCCCGGACAAATTGACACCATTTTGGAAACTAGACCCCTCAAGAACTTACTAGATGTGTGGGTGGAACTTTGAACCCCCAGGGTTTTAAACAAATTTTTATAAAACGCCCGGAGCATTAAAACAAAAAAATCATATTTTTCCACAAACATATTTTTTTGTCCCCAACTTTTTATTTTCCTAGGGAAAACAGGAGAAATTGTACCCCAAAATTTTTTCCAATTTGTCCTGAGTATTTAAAAACCCCATTTTGGGGGAAAACCACTGTATGGGAAACGTAAAGGGCTCGGAAGGGAAGTAGTGGACCGTTTTGGATTGCAGACTTTAAATGGAATGGTCCGGCGCGTCATGTCGCTTTGAGAGCCCCTGGTGCCTAAACAGGTGGAAACCCCCAAAGTGACCCCATTTTGAAATTGACCCCCCAAGGAATTTATCTAGATGTGTGGTGAACCCTTTGAACCCCGAAAGGGGCTTCCCGGGAAGTTGTTTTAAAAAACGTAAGCCGTAAAAATAAAAACCTTTTTTTTTACAAAAATTATATTTGCCCCAATATTTATTTTCCAGGGTAAACAGGGGGAAATTGACCCCAAAAGTTGTTGCCCAAAATTTTCCTGTTTTACGTTTATACCCTATATGTGGGAAAAAACTACTTTTATGGGCACACGCCCGTGGCTCGGAAGGGAAGTAGGACGTTTTGGATTGCAGACTTTGAGGAATGGTATGCGTGCGTCATGTCGCATTTGGAGAGCCCCTGAATGTGCCTAAACAGTGAAAACCCCCCACAAAGTGACCCCATTTTGGAAAAAAACCCCACAAGGAACTTATCTAGATGTGTTGGAGCACTTTGAACCCGAAGTGCTTCACAGAAGTTTATAAGTACAGCCGTAAAAATAAAAATCTTTTTTTTTTACAAAAATGATTTTTTGCCCCCAATATTTTATTTTCACAAGGGTAACAGGAAATTGGACCCCAAAAGTGTTGTCCAATTTGTCCTGAGTACGCTAATACCCATATGTGGGGAGAAAACTACTGTATGGCACACGTCGGGGCTTGGAAGGGAGCAGTGACGTTTTGGATTGCAGACTTTGATGGAATGGTCTGCGGGTGTCATGTCGCCATTGGAGAGCCCGTGATGTGCCTAAACAGTGGAAACCCCCCACAAGTGACCCCATTTTGGAAAATAGACCCCACAAGGAACTTATCTAGATGTGTGGTGAGCGTTTGAAGCCCCAAGTGCTTCACACAAATTTATAACGTACAGCCGTAAAAACAAAAAAATCTTTTTTTTTTTTACAAAAATGATTTTTTCGCCCCCATTTTTTATTTTCCCAAGGTAACAGAAGAAATTGGACCCCAAGATTATTGTGCAATTTGTCCTAGTACGCTGATACCCCATATGTTTGGGGGAAACACTGTTTGGGCGCATGGCAGAGCTCAGAAGTGAAGAGCACCATTTGACTTTTTCAACGCAGAATTGGCTGGAATTGAGATCAGACGCCATGTCGGTTTGGAGAGCCCCTGATGTGCCTAAACAGCGGAAACCCCCCAATTGTAACTCCAACCCTAACCTGAAACACACCCCTAACCCTAGTCCCAACCCTAATCATAACCCTAACCAAAACCTAACCTAACACACCCCTAACCCTAATCACAACCCTAACCTAATCCTAACTTTAGCCTCAACCCTAAACCCTAATGGGAAAATGGAAATAAATAAATTTTTTAAAATTTTTATATTTTTCCCTAATTAAGGAGGTGATAAAGGGGGGTTTGATTTACTACTTATAGGGGTTTTTATGATTGGGCAGCTGACACGCTAAAAGACGCTTTTTATTGCAAAAAATAGTTTTTGCATCACCACATTTTGAGAGCTATAAATTTTTGCATATTTTGGCCCACAGAGTCATGTGAGGTCTTATTTTTTGCGGTACGAGTTGCGCTTTTATTGGTTACATTTTTGAGCACGTGACATTTTTTGATCGCTTTTTATTTCGATTTTTGGGAGGTTAGAATGAACAAACATCAGCAATTCATGAATTTCTTTTGGGGAGGGCGTTTTTATCGTTCCGCGTGTGGTAAATTGATAAAGCAGTTTTATTCTTCGGGCAGTACGATTATGGTGATACCTCTTTATATCATTTTTTTTTAATTTGGTGCTTTTATACAATAAAAACAATTTTATATAAAAAATAATTATTTCAGCTGCAGATGAAGGAAGGGAGACACATCATTACTAGTTGGTAGGCGGAGCCCACATAGGATAACACACCTCAGATTAAAAAGTGTTGGCCGGCCCCCCAGCTATATAGGGCTCCTCCTACTCCAGCTCTCCAGTCTAAAATTTGAGGTACAGAGGATAGTCGCTGCTGGAAATCAGCTCCTCAGAAGACTTTTTTATTTTTAGGGCGGACAGAGACTTGGATCACCAAGTGGTTAGAGGTCTCAGGGGTCCTCAGCGCTGGGACTCCCACCTCTCCCTTGGCGGATCTGTATTGCCCTATAAGGTGTGTCCCCGCAGAAAACCCTGCCGGCCCTGGGGGATGAGGATTGCTTCGCTGGCGGGGACGCAAACCGCGCTTCTGGGGTCACTGGCGTTCCCCGCCCTGGGGGAACTACGGGCAGCGCCACAAATCTCTGAGGGGTCCCTGTGGCGCTCAGCTGGGGGAGTACTCCACATGTTAATGTGTGTGAGTGCTTTAGCGGCCGCTGCGGCAGCCGTGCTACATGTGTTCATGTGTGGTGATTGTGTACTTTTGTCCGCAGGTGGATTGCCTGCAGGACATGGGAGCGGAGAGCGGAGTGAGTCGCGCGCTTTTTTTGAAACCGGCGGGGGGCGTGGCTTCGCGCTCTCCCATTTTTTCATAGGCAAGAAGCGCTCTGAGCGCGCGCCTTTTCCTGCCCTTTTTTCTTCCGGTTTAGATCTCTCTAGCGCGGCGGCCATTACTGACGGGCTCCTCACTCTCCGCTCTCCCTGACCGACCGAAAGGAGACACTACACCACGGCCAGCTGGGTAAGTCGCCTCTACCTGTCAGGGCAGAAGCTTGACCCCCTCAGCGCAGGACAAGGTTATAGTCACACAGAACGCTCCCGCTGCGATCACAATAACGACGCATAGTTTTGCGATCATTTTTTTGTGATCATTTTTTTGTCGCTAGTAGCTTCCCGGTGGGCGGTCTCATTGACGACGCATAAGTGGTTAGCGATCTCTTTAGCGACTTTGGTATTGCGATATACAATTCAGCGCAATATGTTAGCGATCTCGTTGGCGTTCTTGTTTTATGTGGCATACTTTTGAACTCTGTCCTGCAGCTGTTACCTCATAAGAGGCACCTGCGGCTCGCACACCCTTTTCATTAAATAAGGGTTGTGGAGAGTCTGCAACATTAACCCATTCTTTGGTGGTTAACCCTTTTTTGGGAGACAGCTGGGGTGACTCTCTATTTAAGAAGCTTAACCCTTCAGCGTTCATTTTTGCCTTTGAAATCCACACTGTTCTGGTGCTGTCAGGTTTTTTACCTGCCATATACTGTTTGAGGGCATGTCGGATCAGGGTCCAGGAGCGGACCGTCTCCCAGATCCGCTACAGGATCAGCCTCGCGTATCTGACACGCAGACCTCGACGTCGTCAAGCACAGCAGTCGGAGGTTACAGGGACGCCAAAATGGATGCCCTCGCTCGTTCTATTGATGGCCTGTCTGACCTTCTAGGTTATTGGGTGTCAGCTAGATCCTCTCATGGCAGGAAGCGACACAGGCCGGTGCCATCTTTCTCGCGTAGCGACTCAGAGATTTCTGATATGGAGGGTTCCCCTCCAAGCTCAGATGGTGAGATATCCGATTCGGATAAAGAGGAGGATCGGCAGGCTCAATCACCCTCTCTTTTGAGCCGTACGGAGGCTTTTATTGGAGCCATGAGGGAGGCGTTACAGTTACCAGAGGAGGTAACTAGACGTCCTGGTAAGTCGGCCCGGATGTTTCAGGAGCCGCATAAGTCGCCATCAGCCTTACCATCTCTGGATGACCTTAATGAGGCAGTGGAGAAGGAACGCCTGTGTCCAGATAAACGTTTTCAGGGGACACGGTTTTTCGAGACGCTGTATCCGTGTACTACGGAGTTGATTACTAATTGGATTCCTTCTCCTGAAGTGGATGTCCCTTTATCCCAGCTTAGCAAATCCTCATTACTTCCTGTTAAAGGGAAGGCGAGTCTGCAGGATCCGCTGGACAGAAAAACGGAGATGGCGGCGAAATCCATCTACGAGGCCGCGGATCATGGATTCAGAGCTGTGCTAGGATCCATGTGTGCTTGTAAAGCCTCCTTGAGCTGGTTAGACCGTCTACGGACGGCGTGGCAAGATGGATCCCCACTATCCGAGGTAGAGGGGCTTTTCAAGTCATTGGAGAATGCAGCTCGATATGGCAGTGATGCAGGTTTGGATACTGCCTCCATGCTGTCCAGAGCACAATCCTCGGCGATCACAGTCAGGAGAGCTCTGTGGCTTAGACAGTGGACCGGAGACGCGGTTTCCAAGCAAGGTTTGCTTTCCTTAGCTTACAAAGGTGGTCAGCTATTTGGATCTGGCCTCACGGAGCTGATTGCCAAAGCAAAGGCAAAAGAAACGGCTTTACCGCAACGAAGAGCTGTGGCTTCTGCGTCTGGCAGGCCTAGTGCCGGTGGTAGTCTGCGGTCCTTTCGGTCCAGGGGACGGTTTGGTCAGCCCTCTTGGGGATCGGGTCGTCCCTCTTTTTCGGGAAAAAAAGAGCGCTCAGAAATCTCGCACTCCCTGGAAACAGAGCTTCCGCCAGACAAGCGGGAAGCTGACTAAAAGCCCGCTAAAACGGACTGACGCCAGGGTCTCACTCGAGGGCTCTCGAGTGGGAGGTCACCTGCTCCAATTCAAGCCGACTTGGGCTTCCCGCGTGTCGGACACCTGGGTGACGCGGGTCGTGTCGGCAGGCTACTTCATAGAGTTTCTTTCTCGACCCCCAGACAGTTTTTGCCTATCCCGCATTCCGTCAGAGCCCAGGCTAATTGCCGCTCTACTACGGGAGGTCGATTCCCTTCTACAGAAGGGTGTGGTGGTACCAGTTCCACCGGAGGACCAAGGAAGAGGTTTTTATTCCAACCTCTTTGTAGTCCCCAAAAAGGAGGACAAATTTCGTCCCATTCTGGATCTCAAAAGATTAAATCGGCATGTCCGCACACAGAAATTCCGCATGGAATCACTTCGCTCCGTTGTGGCGGCCTTGTCACAGAACGATTTTCTGGTGTCAATCGACATTCGCGACGCTTATTTGCATGTCCCCATCGGAAGGGCCCACCAACGCTTCCTGCGTTTTGCCATAGGTCAGGACCATTACCAGTTTGTGGCCCTGCCATTCGGTCTGGCCTCAGCACCCAGTTTTTTACAAAAATTCTGGCTCCTCTCATGGCGATTCTGTGAAGACAGGGGATTACGATTCTTCCCTATCTGGACGACCTTTTGATTGTGGCGTCCTCAAAGGAGGAGGCGGTGACGGCTCGCGATTTATCCCTTCAGCTCCTGGAGGACTTCGGGTGGCTGATCAATTGGGAGAAATCATCCCTGGAACCATGCGCAGTCAATCCTGTTTTTGGGAATGCAGTTCGACACAGTACGAGCAGTGGTGTCTCTGCCCTCAGACAAGCAAGCGAGTCTTCTTCACCATGTTCAGGGTATGAAGTCTACGACAGCAATGTCCCTTCGAAGGTGTATGCGCCTTCTGGGTTTGATGGTGGCGTCAATGGAAGCAATTCCGTTTGCCCAATTTCATTCCAGGCTCTCCAAATGCTCATCTTGAACCGTTGGGATCGATCACGGTTTTCACTGGATTGCAGTGTCATCATCTCCCACAGGGTGAGAGAGTCGCTAGAATGGTGGTTACGTCCGGAAGCGTTATCCCTGGGGAAGTCTTTCCTTCCTCCAAAGTGGTCGATCATAACCACCGATGCCAGCCTGACGGGCTGGGGCGTCTGGAATGGTCTTTGGATTCAGGGGTATGGTCATGGAAGAGTCTGTCCTGCCGATCAACATCCTGGAATTGAGGGCAATTTTCCTTTGCCTCCAACACTGGACTTTCCCTTTAAGCGGTCTACCAGTCCGAGTACAGACAGACAACGCGACGGCGGTCGCGTATATCAACCATCAAGGTGGAACGAGGAGCTTCAGGCTCATGATGTAAGTGTCTCGAATCCTGGTATGGGCCGAGGCCAGGGTACCAGCCATCTCTGCGATTCACATTCCAGGAGTTCAGAATATCACAGCGGACTTCCTGAGTCGCAAAAAGATGGATTCCGGAGAATGGAATCTTCATCGGAAATTTTTGCACTGCTGTGCTCCCGTTGGGGAACTCCCCAAGTGGATGTGATGGCATCCAGGCTCAATGCCAAGTTACCGACATTCATGTCCAGGTACAAGGACTCAAAGGCTGTGGCGGTGGATGCTCTGGTGGCTCCTTGGGACCATTTCGAGCTAATTTATGTGTTCCCGCCGATATCCTTACTTCCTCTGGTTTTGCGTCGAATCAGACTGGAGAGAGTCCCGGCTATATTGATAGCCCCAGATTGGCCAAGGAGGACGTGGTTCTCGACGCTGGTGTCACTTCTGGCAGCGCCTCCACTTCCACTCCCTCTTCGCCCGGACCTGTTAACCCAGGGTCCTGTCCGTCATCCGGACCTGAGGTCTCTGCGTTTGACGGCGTGGCTCTTGAGACCGAAATCTTGACCCGTCAAGGTTTTTCAGCCGAAGTCATTGCCACTCTGCGAGCTGCCAGAGGTCCGGCTACCACTAGAATTTATCATAAGACTTGGGAAGCCTTCTTTTCGTGGTGTTTGGGTTCTTCTAGGAACCCGAGGAGTTTTTCCATTCCAATTTGTTGGCCTTTTTGCAATACGGGCTGGACAGGGGTTTGGCAGTTTAGCACTTTGAAGGGGCAAGTTTCTGCTCTGTCCTTGCTATTTCGGAAGGCTATCGCTTCACATAGGGACGTACGTTCCTTTTTTCACAGAGTAACTCGTCAGTTTCCGCCGCGGAAGGCGCCTGTGTCGCCCTGGCGGCTCAATCTTGTCCTGGAGGCCCTTCAACATGGGCCTTTTGAGCCTATGGACTCTGTTAGCCTTTCTTTGCTTTCTTGGAAGGTTGCCTTCTTAGTGGCGGTCACTTCTTTGAGAAGGGTTTCTGAGTTGGCGGCTCTCTCTTGCTCGCCTCCTTTTCTGGAGTTTTTCCCAGATCGCGTAGTGCTTCGCACACGTGGCGACTTTCTACCTAAAGTAGTATCGCAGTTTCATGTTAACCAGGATATTGTGTTGCCCTCGCTTTGTCCGGAGCCGAGGAATGCGAAAGAACAAGCCTTGCACACATTGGATTTGGTGCGGGCTTTAAAGTTCTATTTGTCCATTACTCAAATTTTCGGAAGTCGGATTCTCTGTTTGTGATTCCAGCAGGTCGTCGACGTGGGCAACGAGCTTCCAAGGATTCTATAGCTCGTTGGATTCGGTCGGCCATTTTAGAGGCTTACCGACTTAAGGGCGAACCCTGCCCGATTAAGATTCGAGCTCACTCCACAAGGGCTGTGGGTTCATCGTGGGCTTTCCATCAAGGAGCCTCGGCAGCTCAGCTCTGCCGGGCGGCGACCTGGCGTTCCGTCCACACATTTACGAAATTTTATAAGGTGGATGTTAGTGCTTCCGCTGATGCGGCCTTAGGACGTAGGGTCCTGCAGGCGGCTGTAGTTTAAAAGTTCTTGGGAACTTATAGTTAGCGCTATTTGCGCATTTATCTAGGTTGTTGGGTATCTGCCTTTTTTGGTTTTTTGCCCACCCTTATTTTTGGACTGCTTTGGGACGTCCCACTAGTAATGACTGTGTCTCCCTTCCTTCATCTGCAGCTGAAACACGGATTTTGGTAAGAACTTACCTGTAAAATCCTTTTCAGCGAAGAAGGAAGGGAGACACAGCTCCCTCCCATGGCAGAAGTGTGTTGTTGTGTTTTCAGATGCGGCGTGACCCTTCTCTGATAGCGATTATCTGGGCTGAGGTCGGCGCGCTAAGGCTCTGTTCCAGCATTGCCAGCTCATCACAGTGGTCAGGTTCAGTGAGTAGTACCTGGACTGTGTGGTTGTTTCGGCTATATGCATAACCTGTCTTCTTGTTTTTTCTCTGAAGTCCTTCAGAAGGGGTTATGTTGCTACGCTGGTGATATTTGCTCTTCCTTAAGCTTGGGTACGACTGGAGAGCTGGAGTAGGAGGAGCCCTATATAGCTGGAGGGGCCGGCCAACACTTTTTAATCTGAGGTGTGTTATCCTATGTGGGCTCCGCCTACCCACTAGTAATGACTGTGTCTCCCTTCCTTCTTCGCTGAAAAGGATTTTACAGGTAAGTTCTTACCAAAATCCGTGTTTTTGCATCGCTTTATTCTGCGACCTATAACTTTTTTATTTTTTCGCTGATGATGCTGTATGGTGGCTCATTTTTTGCGGGACAAGATGACGTTTTCAGCGGTACCATGTTTATTTATATCCGTCTTTTTAATCGCGTGTTATTCCACTTTTTGTTCAGCGGTATAATGATAAAGCATTGATTTTTTGCTTTGTTTTTTTTTCATTTTATTTTAAGGGGTTCACTAAAGGGGTTAACTAGTGGGACAGTTCTATAGGGCGGGTCGTTACGGATGCGGCGATACCAAATATGTGTACTTCTATTGTTTTGTTTTTTTTATTTACAGGAATAAATTAATTTATTGGGGAATATATATTTTTTTTTTTGGAATTTTTTTTTTACACTTTTTATTTTTATTTTTTTAACTTTTATACTTTGTCCCAGGGTGGGACATTACAGTATAGGGTCAGATCGCTGGTCTCACAATGTGCACAGCAGTCCTTGACCGCTCCTGGCACATAGTGCCGGGTGTCAGCTGTGCCAGCTGTGACACCCGGTGGCGATCAGCTGCGCTCCCCTCGGGTGCGCAGCTGATCGCCTTGGACGTACTATCCCGTCCCTGGGAATTAAGTCCCAGGGCACATGGACGGGATAGTACTTCCGTTGACAGAAAGAGGTTAAAAACCTGGTCATATGTATAATACCTGTATGAGCAGGATTCAGAAAGGTAATGTCCAATGTGGACAACAGCATAGAACGACTTTTATGTGCATTTTTTTGCAACAGAGTATTTTTTGGTTTTACTGTGCTTTTTTTATGTTTCCAGTCTTCTGGTGGTGTGAACAATATCTCTACAGGCTTGTTCACTATGTGCAGGGCTCATGTGTTTCTGTTTTTAGTATTCATTATGAATAGCTCATCAGAGCACCACATGAAGACCCCGACAGGCCGCCCCAGAGCACGAGAATCTCATTAACTCAAACTGAAAATAAAGATTAAACAACAACCATAAGACGGATTTCATCAACCAAGGTATCATTATAATCATTATAACGGCGCCAACCTGACACTGTGTGTATGTTACTGTGCATACGTGTCTAACTTCCAAACAAAAAAAAATGTTTCAAAAATTGTTCTGATGTAAATTAGACATGTGGGAAATGTCATTTATTAACTATTTTGTGTGATCCATTTTTTTCACAAGTAAACACAATTCATATCGAATAAATTTTACCATTATCATGAGTAACAATATGTCACTAAAAAACAATCTCAGAATCAGTGGGATCCATTTCAGAGTTATTACCTCGTAAAGTGACACTGGTCAGAATTGTAAAATTTGGCCTGGTCATGAAGGGGAAGACAGGCTTGAGTGTGAAGGGGTTAAATTATAAATTGTGATTTATCCTAAGAAAAGAACAATCAAACAATGAAATGTGGTATTTTATCGGTCACCCATGACAGCACCACGAGTGAGGGGATCCGCCCACCAAGGACAGGAAACCTACAGGCTAAATTGGGCGGCACCCCTCACTCGCATCTGTTGATTTCCTGTCGCTGATGGAGGAACCTGGTTCAGGCTTACCTGTGTTTCTTGGAGGAAGAAAGGATGAAGATGGAAGTTCCCTTACCAGACCTAGCCGGCCGACCCAGGCATGGATGCCTTCTCTGCCTTGGCTGGTGCAGGATTTCTGGAGGAGCCACGGTGGGCCCAAGGGGACTTTCATGTGTGTGCGGACGCAAAGTGAGCTTCATCCCCTGACTAGTGGTGGATGGCTGTGGCGTGGCTCAGAGGTTAGCAGACGTCTGCAGGTGCCTTCCCTGACCTGGATACCTGCCTTGCAGCGCTGTGTAATAAAAAAAGACTAGTATAAAGTTACATTTCAGTGAAAAAAAATTAAATGTTAATTTTTTCCAGTCACATTCCATTAATTCCTGTGAAGCACCTGAACGGTTAATAAACTTCTTGAATGTGTTTTTGATCAGCTTGAGGGGTGCAGTTTTTAGAATGGTGTCACTTTTGGATATTTTCTGCCATATAGACCCCTCAAAGAGACTTCAAATGTGAGATGATCCCTATAAAAATGATTTTGTAAATTTTGTTGTAAAAATGAGAAATCGCTGGTCAACTTTTAACCCTTATAATTTCCTAACAAAAAAAAATTGTTTCCAAAATTGTGCTGATGTAAAGTAGACATGTGACAAATGTTATTTATTAACTATTTTGTGTGACATACAGTACAGACCAAAAGTTTGGACACACCTTCTCATTTAAAGATTTTTCTGTATTTTCAGGACTATGAAAATTGTACATTCACACTGAAGGCATCAAAACTATGAATTAACACATGTGGAATTATATACTTAACAAAAAAGTGTGAAACAGCTGAAAATATGTCTTATATTCTAGGTTCTTCAAAGTAGCCACCTTTTGCTTTGATGACTGCTTTGCACACTCTTGGCATTCTCTTGATGAGCTTCAAGAGGTAGTCACCGAGAATGGTTTTCACTTCACAGGTGTGCCCTGTCAGGTTTAATAAGTGGGATTTCTGGCCTTTTAAATGGGGTTGGGACCATCAGTTGTGTTGCGCAGAAGTCTGGTGGATACACAGCTGATAGTCCTACTGAATAGACTGTTAGAATTTGTATTATGGCAAGAAAAAAGCAGCTAAGTAAAGAAAAACAAGTGGACATCATTACTTTAAGAAATGAAGGTCAGTCAGTCCGAAAAATTGGTAAAACTTTGAAAGTGTCCCAAGTGCAGTTGCAAAAATTATCAAGCGCTACAAAGAAACTGGCTCACATGAGGACCGCCCCAGAAAAGGAAGACCAAGAGTCACCTCTGCTTCTGAGGATAAGTTTATCCGAGTCACCAGCCTCAGAAATCGCAGGTTTACAGCAGCTCAGATTAGAGACCAGGTCAATGCCACACAAAGTTCTAGCAGCAGACACATCTTTACAACAACTGTTAAGAGGAGACTTTGTGCAGCAGGCCTTGACATTCTCTTGATGAGCTTCAAGAGGTAGTCACCGGAAATGGTCTTCCAGCAATTTTGAAGGAGTTCCCAGAGATGCTTAGCACTTGTTGGCCCTTTTGCCTTCACTCTGCGGACACTTTCAAAGTTTTCCCAATTTTTCGGACTGACTAACCTTCATTTCTTAAAGTAATGATGTCCACTCGTTTTTCTTTACTTAGCTGCTTTTTTCTTGCCATAATACAAATTCTAACAGTCTATTCAGTAGGACTATCAGCTGTGTATCCACCAGACTTCTGCACAACACAACTGATGGTCCCAACCCCATTTATAAGGCCAGAAATCCCACTTATTAAACCTGACAGGGCACACCTGTTAAGTGAAAACCTTTTCCGGTGACTACCTCTTGAAGCTCATCAAGAGAATGCCAAGAGTGTGCAAAGCAGTTATCAAAGCAAAAGGTGGCTACTTTGAAGAACCTAGAATATAAGACATATTTTCAGTTGTTTCACACTTTTTTGTTAAGTATATAATTCCAAATGTGTTAATTCATAGTTTTGATGCCTTTAGTGTGAATATACAATTTTCATAGTCATGAAATTACAGAAAAATCTTTAAATGAGAAGGTATGTCCAAACTTTTGGTCTGTACTGTATTTCTGTGTTTTAAGGGGATAAAAATTAAAAGTTTGAAAATTGCAATATTTTCACAATTTTTGCGAAATTTCCATTTTTTACACAAACGCAAGTTATATCAAAGAAATTTTACCACTAACGGGAAGTACAATATGTCACAAGAAAAATATTCTCAGAATCACCCGGATCCATTAAAGAGTTCAAGAGTTATTACCTCATAAAGTGATTGTGGTCAGATTTGTAAAATTGGCCCAATCATTAATGTGCAAACCACCCTCGGGGGTAAAGGGGTTAAGGGCTCATTCTACTCGGGCCGTGGCAACCTCCTGGGTGGAGAAACCGGATGTCTTAATAGAAGAGATTTTTAAGGCAGCAACTTGCTCCTCTCCTATCTACTATAGGCATTATAGATTGGATATGGGTTCATCTTCCAACCTCACCTTTGGGCGAAGGGTGCTCCAGACTGTGATCCCTTTTTAGATTATTATTTTTCTCTGTAAGTCTCTCATGGTTCTGTCATGGGTGACCGATAAAGTCATAGTTACTTACCGGTAACAGGATTTTTTGGAACCCATAACAGCACCCTTATATTCCCTCGTGTCATGTGTGGGTGAGCATTCATTTTGCTAGTGTTGTGTTTCCACACCTTTAGTTTGTTATGAGGTGTTGGTTGTTTTATATTGTTTTTATTGTAATAACCATTTGGAGGTCTTCACATGCTCTGTAATCCAACTGATGCGAGGGAGAGGTGCTGCCCTTTATAGCCTATAGGTTTCCTGTGCTTGTTGGGCAGATCCCCTCTCTCGTGGTGCTGTCATGGGTTCCGAAAAATCCCATTACCGATAATTAACTAAGACTTTTGCACAAAAGTTATGAAACTGATAACAAGCTAATATATGTATGTATTTGGTATCGCTGTAATCGTAACAATCTGATGTTACAGGGAGAACTAGTTCCTACCTGGTTCTAAACTTGGTTCTTATAGGGTTAACTAAGCTGCCAATTGATCCTCTTCAGGAGACGTCCATCAGGTTTACAAAACCGAACATGAGGTTCTTAGTTTACCATACTGATTAGACTGTTTGAAGACTTTTTTCTCACTGTGCCAGTGGTGATCTCACCGGAGGGAGG
This sequence comes from Oophaga sylvatica, assembly GCA_033576555.1. Classification (NCBI taxonomy): domain Eukaryota; kingdom Metazoa; phylum Chordata; class Amphibia; order Anura; family Dendrobatidae; genus Oophaga; species Oophaga sylvatica. The sequence continues at coordinate 28,297 of JARQOD010002072.1, forward strand.
TCACCGCAGTTCATTGGACTGGGTGGGAACGCAACTTCAGTGACCGGCTGTAACCTCAATGACTTCACTGCTAGTCACTAATGCTGAGCTAGCTGCAGCTCATTTCCGAGTGGTTCTCACCTTGGACGGTCACATCTTGCCTACAGGTCAAGTGGGAAGAGCCAGTCAGAGCGCCAGAATTGGCGCATCTAAAAGATGCACTTTTTCTAGGCGGCTGAGGGCTTCTATTTTTAGGCTGGGGGGAGGGGGCAATATCCATAGACCTAACCATCCTGATAATACCAGCCCTCAGCTGTCTGCTTTTGCAAGGCTGGTTGTCAAAAATAATTATTTAAATAATTTAAAAAATCGGAGAGAGGATTCCTCTAGTCTTCATAACCAGCCTTGCTGAAGCTGATAGCTGAGGATTGCAGCCCCCAGCTGTGAGTTTTGCCTGGCTGGTTATCAAAAATTCAGGGGAACCCATGCCGTTCTTTTTTTTTAATTATTTATTTACAACGCTGGAGCCGGATGATGAATACTCCCATCAACCGCTCCTGCTTTCACTATTATGAGCGGCAGCAGGCTTTGGCTCATGGGAGCTGTAGTCCCATCAGCTGACACTAATGACCAGAGGTGAACGTTATACCTCCGATCACAGCAGAGCGCTTACGCTGTGTTTTGACGGCATGAGAACCACGGCTGTCTGACTGGTGGTGATGATGATTTCACCGCTGATCTGAAGCGTTGTTTGCCGCGCTGTCATGCACATGACAGTGTGGCAAACACTGGATGTTCCGGCCCCTCATTCAAGTGAATGGGGTCTGGGTTCGGGTACTGTTCTGGTACCCGAACCCAAACTTTTTGTAACTCTTTGGCCGAACCCACCTAACCCGAACATCCAGGTGTCCGCCCATCTATAGTAATAATACATTTGCCAGAATTCCAGTTGTCCTTCTACAGTTTGACCACTAGTGACTGCTATTGTTCACCTTGATAATCGTGCTGCAATTTCACCCCTTACCACTGGATGATACTGTTATGTTCTGCAATTGCCCTGCACAAAGATCTCAGATTCTGAACCTTTGGAATCCATCTTGTTTCCTGTTTGGGCCTACTTAAAGCCACATGGATCCCTCACTTATTGCTTGAGTACTGCGACTAGCTGTTAGTCTTTTTCCAGACTCCAGCTACTGAACTTTCCTGTCCAGACTGTTCTCATTTATCTACAGATTTCTTCCTACAACTCCTTTGCTATCTGCAAGGACATCTAGTACCACTTGTTGTTCCTGGCTCGTGCTCCTCCGGCCACTGGATTCCAGCAGTGCTACACCAGTACCGTAACAAAATTAGACTCGAATATATAAAACCAACCGTTATAAACCTTCATTTATTTTAAAATATTAAATTAACAAAATGAATGTCTAAGCCCATTCAGCGTTAGCTGGACGACAACCCACAACATAAAAGGAGAAGAACTCAATTAGGGCAGATGGGAGAGATGCTTCGGCTCTTTTTCACAAGAGGAACAGCTGCCTGGACCGTGGGATGAGCTTTATAACAACTCCAGACTTACCGCTCAAACTGCTCACCACCAATCCTGTCACATCTCGTCAGATCTGCCTGGTAACTGAGACAACTTAAGAAGATTCTAGAAAGGGAAGTAACTCAAGCACACCCCAGATGGAGTGCGGAATATTCCAACAATTAAAATAAAGAGAAAGATTGTGAATAAATACTTGAAGTGAATACTAAGCGGTAAGACTGACAAAAATGAAGCATTAACATTTAAAGAAGGAAAGGCTAAGGAGGTGGGGGGTGATATGGTCCCATGAGCCCGCCCACGCTATCAGTTCTATGAAGGGACTCTCTTAGTCCGCTAATAAATTAATTTTGCTATATAATTCTCAATTGTAATTTCATAAAACATCTATATAATTGTTGTAGTTATATAACTAAAAAATAATATAAATCAGTTTTATTCTTTGCAGATGACTGTACCGGGAGCTCAGAGGAACATCCAAAATCTTCACATGTTAATGCAGAGGATTGTAATATCATTCAATATGTATACAAGGAGAAGGCCAATATTGAAGATATACCCTCCACCCCTCATATTCAAAATTTATCATCTGATTCATCAAAGACTGTAAGGAAAAAACGTTACAGATTGGATGTTAAACGTCTAAAAGCTCCCATAGGCGAAAAGCCATATTTATGTTCAGAATGTGGCAAATGTTTTTCCAAGAAAACAGGTTTGATTAGACATCATAGAATTCACACCGGCGAGAAGCCATTTTCATGTTTAGAATGTGGGAAATGTTTCACGCAAAAAACAATTCTCATTCAACATCAAAGAATTCACACAGGGGAGAAGCCATTTTCATGTGAGGAATGTGGAAAATGCTTTACTAATAAATCTGGTCTTGTTAGACATGAGAGAATTCATGAACGAAAGCCGTTTTCATGTTCAGAATGTGGGAAATGTTTTAAACAGAAATCACATCTGGTTCGACATCATAAAAAACACACAGGGGAGAAACCATTTTCTTGTTCAGAATGTGGGATCTGTTTTAACCATAAGCATAGTCTTATTGGACATCAAAGAATTCATACAGGGGAGAAGCCATATTCATGTTCAGATTGTGGAAAAAGTTTTACTATAAAATCAGTTTTGATTAGACATCAAAGAATCCACAGAGGGGAAAAGCCATATTCATGCTCAGAATGTGGGAAATGTTTTACCATGAAATCAAATCTGATTAGACATCAAAAACGCCACACAGGGGAGAAGCCATTTTCATGTTCAGAATGTGGGAAATGTTTTGCCATGAAACCAGATCTGATTAAACATCATAGAACTCACACAGGAGAAAAACCATTTTCATGTTCAGAATGTGGAAAATGTTTTACCATGAAAGGAAATCTTGTTAAACATCAGAAATTTCACACAAGGGTGAAGCCATCCTCATCTTCAAAAAGTGGAAAATGTTTTAACCAGAAACCTCTTCTTATAACTTATCAAATAATTGACACAGGGGAGAAGCCATTTTCATGTTCAGAATGTGGGAAATGTTATACCGTAAAATCACAGCTTGTTAAACATCAGAAAATTCACACACGGGAGAAGCCATTTAAATGTTCAAAATGTGGGAAATGTTTTATCGTGAAATCAAGTCTTGTTAAACATCAGAAAATTCACACAGGGGAGAAGCCATTTTTATGTTCACAATGTGGGAAATGTTTTATTCAGAAACATGTCCTTATTAGACATCAAAAAATTCACACAGGGGAGAAGTCATTTCAATGTTCAGCATGTAAGAAATGTTTTATTGGGAAATCAGATCTTGTTAATCATGAGAGAACTCACACAGGGGAGAAGCCATTTTTATGTTTACAATGTGGAAAATGTTTTAATCAGAAAAATGTTCTTATCAGACATCAAAAAATTCACACAGGAGTAAAGCCATTTTCATGCCCAAAATGTGGAAAATGCTTTATCCATAAGTCAGATCTTGTTATTCATGAAAGAGTTCACACAAGGGAAAACCAGTTTCATGTAAAGTCTGATTGAACAGCAAATAACTGACACAGGGTTGAAGCCATTTTTATGTTTTACTCAATAGACCATACAGAGTAGAATCATAGAATCATAGCATAGAATGGCAGAGTTGGAAGTAACCTCCTGGGTCATCTGGTTCAACCCCCTGCTCAAAGCAGGATTCACTAAATCATCCCAGACAGATATCGGTCCAGCTTCTGTTTGTCCTGTATATAGACAAGACAGCATGGGATCGCAGCTGATTCTTTCTGTGAAGTAAAACATTTCCCTGCCTGTTTAACCCCTTAATGTCCACTGACGTGCAGAGTCCGTCATGGCAAGGTGCCAGTTCCGGCACCAGGACGGACTCTGCACGTCATGGGTTTGATCTACCACTGCGTGTAAACACGCAGTGGTAGATCAGTGCCGACAGCTGTCACAGACAGCTGACCGGCACGGCAAGCGGTGCGGGGACCTTTGCCGTCGGTCCCCGCACCTACAGCGCTGTGCTTGGTCAGTCAATCTGACTGACCAAACACAGCAACGATCGCGCAGGAGAAGCTGAAATTTCAGCTTCCCCAGCGCGATCAGTGCAGGAGCCGGCGCTGCAGTGGCCAGGCTTCCTGCACTGACAGCCAGGAGCGGAGCCCCCACCGCCCCTGGCTGTTAACCCTCTGACTGCTGCGATCCAGCGCGATCGCAGAGCTCAGGGGGGGAGGCAGAGGGTCGGGAGCTCCCTCTGCCTCGGATCGGCGCCCTGCAGGGCCCGATCTCTGCCTTGATGACCCGGGGGTTGTCATGACAACCTCTGGGTCATCTAGCTACGGAAAGCTGCTGTGATCATTGTCACAGCAGCTTCCACTATAGTTGCAATGCATTGCAATGCCAGAGCATTGCAATGCATTGTAACTGCAATAAAAAGTAAAAAAAGTGAAAGTCCCATAAAGGGACAAGTTAAAAAAAATCATTTTTTTAAAAAAAATTGTAAAAAAAATATTAAAAAATAATTTAAAAAAAATCCCCTAAAAAATACACATTTTTATGTAATAAAAAAAAATAAAAAACAAAAAACATACACATGTTTGGTATCGCCACGTCCGTAAAAATCCCATCTATAAAAGCGTAACCCTAGTTAACCCCTTCAGTGAAAGCCGTAAAAAAAAAACACAAAAAAGTAGTAAATTATACTTTTTCCAAGCGGTATCATTATACCGCTTGGAAAAAGTGCAATAACACGCGATCAAAAAGTCAGATATAAATAATCATGGTACCGCTGAAAACGTCATCTTGTCCCGCAAAAAACAAGCCGCTATACAGCATCATCAGCGAAAAAATAAAAAAGTTATAGCTCGCGGAATAAACTGATGCAAAAATAATTAATTTTTCTATAAAATTTTTTATTGTGTAAAAAACGCCAAAACATAAAAAAAAAATATATAAATGAGGAATCGCCGTAACCGTAGTGACCCGAAGAATAAAGCTGCTTTATCAATTTTACCACACACGGAACGGAGGAAAAAAAAAAAAAAAAAAAAAAACAATTCCTGAATTGCTGGTTTTTGTTCATTCTGATTCCAAAAAATCGGAATAGGAAACGATCAAAAAACGTTATGTGCCTGAATATGGTACCAATAAAAACGTCAGCTCGTCCCGCAAAAAATAAGCCCATAGATAACTCTGTCGGCCGAAATATGGAAAAATTATAGCTCTCAAAATACGGCGATGCAAAAATTTCTTACAAAAAATTATTCCAAAAAAAAGCATCTTTTAGTGTGTGATAGAAGCTAAACATGAAAAAAGGGTGTAAATCTGGTATCGCTGTAATCGCACCGATCCGAGGAATAAAGTCGCCTAATCACTAATACCGCACGAGGAACGGCGCAAAAAAGAAAACCAATTCTTCACCTTTTGTGGATTTGTTCATTGTGCCTCCCAAAGATCGCAGTAAGGCGATCACAGTGGTTCCCCCCACATATGGGGTATCAGCGTACTCAGGACAAAATGCACAATAGCTTTTGGGGTCCTATTTCTCCTGTTACCCTTAGAAAAATAAAAATTTGGGGCAAAAAGATTATTTTTGTGGAAAAAAATATGATATTTTTATTTTCACGGCTCTACGTTATAAACTTCTGTGAAGCACTTGGGGGTTCAAAGTGCTCACCACACATCTAGATAAGTTCCTTGGGGGGGTCTAGTTTCCAAAATGGAGTCACTTGTGGGGGGTTTCTACTGTTTAGGCACATCAGGGGCTTTCCAAACGTGACATGACACCCGCAGACCATTCCATCAAAATCTGCATTTAAAAACGGTGCTCCTTCCCTTCCGAGCTCTGCCATGCGTCAAAATAGTGGTTCCCCCCCACATATGGGATATCAGCGTACTCAGGACAAATTGCACAATAGCTTTTGGGGTCCTATTTCTCCTGTTACCCTTATAAAAATAAAAATTTGGGGCAAAAAGATTATTTTTGTGGAAAAAAATATGATATTTTTATTTTCACGGCTCTACGTTATAAACTTCTGTGAAGCACTTGGGGGTACAAAGTGCTCACCACACATCTAGATAAGTTCCTTGGGGGGTCTAGTTTCCAAAATGGAGTCACTTGTGGGGGGGTTTCTACTGTTTAGGCACATCAGGGGCTTTCCAAACGTGACATGACACCCGCAGACCATTCCATCAAAATCTGCATTTGAAAAAGGCGCTCCTTCCCTTTCCAGCTCTGCCATGCGTCAAAATAGTGGTTTACCCCCACATATGGGGTATCAGCGTACTCAGGACAAATTGCACAATAACTTTTGGGGTCCTGTTACCCTTTGAAAAATAACAATTGGGGGTGGAAAGATCATTTTTGTGGAAAAGATATGATTTTTTAATTTTACTGCTCTACGTTATAACCTTCTGTGAAGCCCTTGGGGGTTCAAAGCTTTCACCACACATCTAGATAAGTTCCTTGGGGGGTCTAGTTTCCAAAATGGGGTCACTTGTGGGGGGTTTCCACTGTTTAGGCACACAGGGACTCTCCAAATGCGACATGGCGTCCAATCTCAATTCCAGCCAAAAAAGTCAAATGGCGCTGCTTCCCTTCCAAGCTCTGCCATGCGCCCAAATAGTGGTTTACCCCCACATATGGGGTATAAGCGTACTCAGGACAAATTGCACAATAACTTTTGGGGTCCTTTTATCCTTTGGAAAATAAAAATTGGGATGAAAAGATCATTTTTGTGGAAAAAATATGATTTTTTAATTTTACGGCTCTACGTTATAACCTTCTGTGAAGCCCTTGGGGGTTCAAAGCTCTCACTACACATCTAGATAAGTTCCTTGGGGGGTCTAGTTTCCAAAATGGGGTTACTTGTGGGGGGTTTCCACTGTTTAGGCACACAGGGGCTCTCCAAATGCGACATGGCGTCCAATCTCAATTCCAGCCAAAAAAGTCAAATGGCGCTGCTTCCCTTCCGAGCTCTGCCATGCACCCAAATAGTGGTTTACCCCCACATATGGGGTATCAGCGTACTCAGGACTAATTGCACAATAACTTTTGGGGTCCTTTTATCCTTTGGAAAATAAAAATTGGGATGAAAAGATCATTTTTGTGGAAAAAATATGATTTTTTAATTTTACGGCTCTACGTTATAACCTTCTGTGAAGCCCTTGGGGGTTCAAAGCTCTCACTACACATTTAGATAAGTTACTTGGGGGGTCTAGTTTCCAAAATGGGGTCACTTGTGGGGGGTTTCCACTGTTTAGGCACACAGGGACTCTCCAAATGCGACATGGCGTCCAATCTCAATTCCAGCCGAAAAAGTCAAATGGCGCTGCTTCCCTTCCGAGCTCTGCCATGCGCCCAAATAGTGGTTTACCCCCACACATGGGGTATCGCTGTACTCAGGAGAAATTGTACAACAAATATTGTGGTTCATTTTCTACTGATACCCTTGACAAAATTTTAAAAAATTGTGTCGAAAGAAAAATTTTGGGAAAAAAAGTTAAATGTTAATTTTTTCCTTCCACATTGCTTCAATTCTTGTGAAGTACCTAAAGGGTTAATAAACTTCTTGAATGTGGCTTTGAACACGTTGAGGGATGCAGTTTTTAGAATGGTGTCACTTTTGGGTATTTTCTGTCATATTGACCCTCAAATTCACTTCAAATGTGAGGTGGCCCCTAAAAAAAATGATTTTGTAAATTTTGTTGGAAAAATGAGAAATTGCTGGTCAACTTTTAACACTTATAACTTCCTAACAAAAAAAATTTTGGTTCCAAAATTGTGCTGATGTAAAGTAGACATGTGGGAAATGTTATTTATTAACTAATTTTTGTGACATATCTCTCTGATTTAATGGCATAAAAATTAAAAGTTTGAAAATTGCAAAATTTTCAAAATTTTTGCCATATTTCCGTTTTTTTCATAAATAAACGCAAGTTATATTGAAGAAAATTTACCACTATCATGAAGTACAATATGTCTCGAGAAAACAGTCTCAGAATCGCCAAGATCCGTTGAAGCGTTCCAGAGTTATAACCTCATAAAGAGACAGTGGTCAGAATTGTAAAAATTGGCCTGGTCTTTAACCTACAAAATGGCTTGGTCGTTAAGGGGTTAAAAACAGCATCTGTGATCCCCTGCGGTCCTGTATGTATACTCTCTATTGTTTCCTCACCTGTCAAAGAGCTGTTGTGTGATCACCATGTTTCTACATGGTCAGATGCAGCTATTAGATAGTACATAGCAGGGGTACATTCATACAGAGGCATGTAAAACTTTAGGCAAACCCTGTGGTCAAAATTACTGTTAATGTGAACAATTAAGCAAGTTGAAGATTAAATGATCTCTAAAAGGCCTAAAGTTAAAGACTACACATTTCCTTTGTATTTTAGGAAAAAAAATTGCCTTTTTCTACATTTTAAAAATGCCAAAAAGGAAAGTGGGTCGATTTCAAAAGTTTCAGCACCCTGCATGGTTTGTACCTAGTAGCACCCCTTTTTGCAAGTATTATAGCTTGCAAACACTTTTTATAGCCGGCCAAGAGACTTTCAGTTCTTGTTTGAGGGATTTTCATTCATTTTCCTTGGAAAATTCTTCTAGTTCTGTGAGATTACCAGGTGGTCTTGCATGCACTGCTATTTTGAGTTCTAGCCAGAGGTTCTCAATGATGTTGAGATCAGAGGACTGTGAGAATCATTGTACAACCTTCGGCTTGTGCCTTTTGAGGTCGTCTGTTATGGATTTTTCCTTGTGTTTAGGGTCATTTTCCATTTATAGAAGCCATCCTTTTTTCGACTTAAGCTTTTTTACAGATTTTGTTATTTTTGCATCAAGAATTTGTTGAAATTTCATTGAATCCATTCTTCCCTCTACCTGTGAAATGTTCCCTGTGCTATTAACTGCAACACAATCCCAAAGCATGATTGATCCACCCATGCTTAATAGTTAGCGAGATGTTCTTTTCCTGAAATTCTGTGCGCTTTTTTTCTCAACACATACCTTTGATGCCCTTGCGGCCAAAGAGTTCTATTTTAACCTCATCGGTCCACAGGACTTGTGTCCAAAGTGCATCAGGTTTGTTTAGATGTTCTTTTGCATACTTGTGGCACTGAATTTTATGGTGAGGATGCAGGAGAAGTTTTCTTCTGATGACTCTTCCATGACAGCCATATTTATGCAGGTGTCTCTGAACAGTAAAACAATATACCACAACACTTCAGAGTCTGCAAAATCTTTCTGAAGGTCTTTTTACAGTCAAGTAGGAGTTCTGATTTGCCTCTCTAGCAATCCTACGAGCAGCTCTCACTGAGATTTTGCTTGGTTTTCCAGACCTTATCTCAGCCTCCACTGTTCCTAGTAACTGCCATTTCTTAATTACATTTTGAACTGAGGAAAGGGCAACTTGAAAACGCTTTGCTATCTTCATATAGCCTTCTGCTTTGTGGGCCTCCACCATTTTAATTTTCAGAGTGCTGGCAGCTGCTTAGTAGAAGCCATGGCTGCTATTTTTTGGCACAAAGTTAGAGGAGGCTGGGTTTTTATGAAGCTGGGAAATGTGCATCACCTGGCCTTTCTTAACAATGATAGTGAACAAGCCATAACCCTAACAGGCTAATTAAGGTCTGAAACCTTGTTCAACGTTATCTGCACTCCAAACTTTTGCATTATCTCATTTTCCTTTTTGTAATTTTAAAAATGAAAAAATAACAATATATACATTTTTTTTGCATAAACTACGAAGGAGATGTGTCATCTTTAACTTTAGCCCTTTTATAGATAATGTAATCTTCAACTTGCTTAACAAGTTAATTTTCACCTGGGGCGCTCAAACTATTACATGCCACTGTTAGACTATCTCAGCACAGGAACATTTTATTTAACACATCCAATTATGGAACTTATTTTTATTTCATGATCTATTGATTAAAATGTACTTTACTCGTGTTAAAACCCCTTTAAGATTGATCGTTCACAATAATTGTGTAATGTAATAAATAATAATTTCACGCTTATTGATTATGCTGCATTGGAGATGGAGTTAGTTTCCATTACAACACTTGTAAACGACGAATGAATAAGCAATTATTTGTACACAATAATCTTTAAGTGTAAATTTTTGACTGACTAAAGGGTATGCCACACTGAACAATATCGCTAACGGGATCGCTAAAAAACGTCACTATTAGCGATCCCGTTAGCGATGTTGTTCAGTGCGGCATCTGCCAGCGACGAGCTTCCTGCTGTGATCTCGCTCGTCGCTGGAATCGTTCCGGACCCTATTTTCTCGTCGGCGCTCCCGCTGGGTAAGTATATATTGCTAGTGTGGCACCTTTTCTTAGCGATTTAGCGGTACTTTTGTACCGCTAAAGTCGTTAAGAAGATCGCTAACGGCGATAGCGTCGTTAACTATATCGCTAAATGTGGCCGCACTTAGCGATATAGAAACAATCCCGCTAGCGATCGCATTAGTATGCGTCGTTATCGTGATCGCTAGCGGGATTGTTTAGTGTGGCAGTACCTTTAAACATTACTTCACTTATGGTGATTATATGGTAAATCTCTTTTATAATTATCTACTCGTTTTAAATGGGCTGTAAGGCAAAGAAAGGGAGATGATCATCAAAGGGCTCACACAGTGGAGGAGCCGTATGCACGCCCAGAATGCGGAAAATGTTTTAGAAATTACAGTTTGTTAAACATCTGAGAATTCACGCAGGGAGAAGCCATATTCATGTTCAAAATGGAAGAAGTTATATTTCCCTTCATGTACTTATAGACTTCTCACTTTCCATTAGGACATGAAAAGGCAGTGATTAGTTACTCAGGGATCCTGATCCTTGGGTTATTACTGCTTTTCAGCTTTCAATTTCCTGTGCTAGCAGAGAGGTAGGTGAGTGCTGTCAGTGTTTGCTTAGTTAACTCTTTAATTGATGCTATTTATGTGACCGCAGCAAGTATAGAGTGAGACAGAAGGAGATCACTGGGTCTTATCTCTCTGTTGACTTTCTGCAGTGCTAAGTCAGAACACCAATGATTGGTAGGTCTACTGGAGACCAAAGAATGACCTACAGGTCTGCCATAGATCAAAGCCTAGTATACCATGCCCATGGCATGGTCCATTAGGTAGCCTGTCAGTGGTATGGTCTACTGCACAAAACCAGATTTCCTCAGATGAGTGCTATCCATGGTTTTCACGAATTGTTCAAATGATATTCTATGTGGCAGTGCATATGACCGATTTTCTCTTCAGACCTAATGGTCTGTGAAAAAGAAATCAGAGACATGTCTGATTTTGAAGTGAGTGTCAGATCAAAATTTCCAATGCAAGTCTATGGATCAGTGAAAAAAATTGGACTCAGATGACATCCTAGTGCAGGCCGATTTTCACAGACTGACACAGTCTCCCCACATCTGAGAAATCTGATTCTGATCAGAGTCGAACAGAATAATCGGACGAGTTTTCTCTGATGTGTAGAGAACTGTTGTGTGTGAACCGACCCTTGGACCCCATTCACGTCTGTGTTTCAGGTACATGACGCATCTATTTTTCAGCAGCAGATGGAAGGAAAGGAGACACACTAGTTCATAACTAGTGGGTAGGCGGAGCCCAGATAGGATTAACACCTCAGATTAAAAAGAGTGTTGACCGGCCCCTCCAGCACGGGCTCCTCCTACTCAGCTTTCTCCAGTCTTAAATTTGAGGTCCCAGAGGATGGTCGCTGCTGGAAGCAGCTCCTCAGAAGACTTTATTATTTTAACTCGGACAAGAGACTTGGATCACCAGAAGTGGTGTAGAGGTCTCAGGGGTCTCAGCGCTGCTGGACCCCAACCTCTCCCTTGGCGGATCTGTATTTACCCTGATGGTGGTCCCTGCAGAATCATGCCGGCCCTGGGGGATGAGGATGGCTTCCCTGGCGGGGACGCAAACCGCGCACAGGGGTCACTGCGTTCCCCGCCCTGGGGGGAAGCGAGGGGCATAGCGCCGCAAACCCCTGGTGGTCCCTGCGGCGCTCGGCTGGTGAGTACTCCACATTTATATGTATGTGAGTGCTTTCAGCGACTGCTGCGGCAGCGCTGTTACATGTAATGTGAATGCTTGATGACTGTATTTTTGTCCGCAGGCAGATGCCTGCAGGACAGGGAGAGGCAGAGAGCGAAGGAGTTCGCGCTCTTTTTTTGAAGCCGGCGGGGGGCGTGGCTTCACGCTCCCGGTTTTTCTGGCAGAAGCGCTCTTTCTGTGCTTCTCTTCCGGCTTCCTCAGCGCGGCGGCCATTAGATGAAAGGCTCCTCGTGCTCCGCTCTCCCGGCAAATACCAATACTTCACAGCGACCAGCTGGGTGAGTGAAACGGCCACAGCGCCCTCACCCCAGCAGCGCAGAACCTATCTGTGTGACAGACAGATAGCGTTCTCTTGCGGCTGCGGTCTCATATAGAGACCTTATTGTGCCTGGGACTCGCACACCCCTTTATTTTGATAAGGGAGTCGTGGGGAGCCGGCGACATTAACCCCTTTTAAAGGGTTAACCCTTTCAGCGACAAACGCCATAGGTTCTATCCCAGTTGGGATCAGAACTTATAAGGGTTAATTATATCGCAGATATATTCTGCAGATTCAGCTGGGGTAGCTCTCTCCCTTAAGAGTTTTAACCCTTCAGTGTACTGACTGCATCCTTTTTAAAAAAAAAAAAAAAAACACACTTTTTTCTTTACTTGCAGGCTTTGACCTGCCATATGCTGTGTGAGGGCATGTCGGAACAGGGTCCAGAAGATGCGGACCGTATTCCAAATCCGCTTCAGGATCAGTCACGCGTATCTGATACGCAGACCTCGACGGCGTCAAGCGCAGCGATCAGAGGTCACAGCGATGCCAAATTAGACGCCATTGCTCGCTCTATTGATGGCCTTGCTGACCTTTTAGGTCATTGGGTGTCAGCTAGATCCTCGCATGGCAGGAAGCGACACAGGCCTGAATCATCCTACCCGCATAGCGAATCAGAGTTCTCTGATATGGAATGCGGACAGGGTTCCCCTTTAATCTCAGATGGGGAGTTATCCGATTCGGATAAGGAGGATCGGCAGGGGCATTCTGCCTCTTTTCTGGCCCGAAATGAGGCTTTTATTGAAGCCATGAGAGAGGCGTTACAGTTACCGGAGGAGGTAACTAGTCGTCCTGGTAAGTCGGACCGGATGTACCAGGAGTACCGTAAGTCGCGAGCGACATTGCCAGCTCTGGATGAGCTTAATGGAGCAGTGGAGAAGGAACGCCTGTGTCCAGATAAACGTTTTCAAGGGACACGGTTCTTTGAGACACTATATCCGTGTTCTACGGAATTGACGGATAATTGGATTCTTTCTCCTGAAGTGGATGTTCCTTTATCCCAGCTCAGTAAATCCTCATTGCTCCCTGTTAAAGGGAAGGCGAGTCTACAGGACCCGCTAGACAGAAAAACGGAGATGGCGGCGAAATCCAACTACGAGGCTTCGGGTCATCGATTCAGAGCAGTGCTAGGAGCCATGTGTGCTTATAAGGCTTCTCTGTGCTGGTTGGACCGTATACGGTCGGCGTTGCAAAATAGATCTCCGTTATCTGAGGTGAATGGACTTCTCGATTTATTGGAGACTGCAGTCCGTTATAGCTATGACGCAGGTCTAGATACTGCGTCACTGTTGTCCAGGGCGCAAGCCTCGGTGATCACAGTCAGAAGAGCACTGTGGCTTAAACAGTGGACTGGGGACGCGGTGTCCAAACAAGGTTTACTGTCTCTAGCCTACAAGGGTAGTCAGCTATTTGGGTCTGACCTCACAGAGCTGATTGCTAAGGCAAAAACAAAAGAAGCAGCTTTACCACAGCGAAGGGCTATGGCTTCTGCGCCTGGCAAGCCTGGTGCCAGTAGTAGCCGGCGGTCCTTTCGATCCAGGGGACGATTCGGTCAGTCCTCTTGGGGATCGGGTCGTCCCTCTTTTTCGGGAAAAAAGTCTTCTCAGAGATCCCGTACTCCCTGGAAATCAAGTTTCCGTCAAGAAAAGAGGGAAGCTGACAAGAAGCCCGCCAAGGCGGACTGACGCCAGGGCCTCACTCGAGGGCTCTCAAGTGGGGGGGTCGCCTGCTCCAATTCAAAGCGACTTGGATTTCCTGCGTTCCAGACTCCTGGGTAACGCGGGTCGTGTCGGCAGGCTATTTCATAGAGTTTTCGTCTCGACCCCCGGACAGTTTTTGTCAATCTCGCACACCGTCAGAGCCCGAGTTGGTTGCCGCTCTGCTGCGAGAGGTCGAATCCCTTCAGCAGAAGGGTGTGGTAATACCGGTCCCGCCGGAGGACCGGGGAAGAGGATTTTATTCCAATCTTTTTGTGGTCCCCAAAAAGGAGGACAAATTTCGTCCTATCCTGGATCTCAAAATACTGAATCGGCATGTCCACACTCAAAAATTCCGCATGGAGTCACTTCGCTCCGTGGTGGCAGCCCTGTCGCAGAACGACTTTTCAGCAGCAGAATGGAAGGAAAGGAGACACACTAGTAATGACTAGTGGGTAAGCGGAGCCCAGATAGGATTGACACCTCAGATTAAAAAGAGTGTTGACCGGCCCCTCCAGCTCGGGCTCCTCCTACTCCTGCTTCTTCAGTCTAAAATTTGAGGTCCACAAGAGACTTGGATCACCAGAAGTGGTCTAGAGGTCTCAGGGGTCCTAGCGCTGCTGGACCCCCACCTCTCCCTTGGCGATCTGTAATACCCTGTATGGTGGTCCCTGCAGTTTCACGCCGGCCCTGGGGGATGAGGATTGCTTCCCTGGCGGGGACGCAAACCGCACATCGGGGGTCACTGCGTTCCCCGCCCGGGGGGGAAGCGATGGGCACAGCGCCACAAACCCCTGGGGGTCCCTGTGGCGCTCGGCTGGTGAGTACCGCATTTTTATGTGAATGTGTGTGTGCTCTCAGCGGCTGCTGCGGCAGCCGCTGGTACATGTATTAGATGACATGTTTGGTGACTGTATTTTATGTCCGCAGGCAGATACCTGCAGGACAGAGGAGAGCAGAGAGCGAGGAGTTCGCGCTCTTTTCTGACGCCGGAGGGGGGCGTGGCTTCACGCTTCCCGCTCTTTTTGTGACAGGAATCGCTCTGAGGAGACTGCAGCTTCACTGTCCTTCTCTTCCGGCTTCTCTCAGCGCGGCGGCCATTACAAAGGCTCCGGGCTCCTCATGCTCCGCTCCTCCTGTTTAAGGTATACTTTCACCGAGGCCAGCTGGGTGAGTGAATATCATCACCCCACAGCGCAGAACCTATCTGTGTTCCAAGTGACAGATAGCGTTTATCTGCAGCCGCGTTCTCTTATAGAGACCTGGGACTCGCACACTCCTTTTATTTTATATAGGGAGTTGTGGGGAGTTGGCGGCATTAACCCCTATGAAGGGTTAACCCTTTCAGCAATAACCGCCGCAGGTTCTACCCGGTAGGGATCAGAACGCAGGAGGTTATTTATATATGAGAGATAGCTGGGGTAACTCTCTTCTTTAAGAGCTTTAACCCTTCAGCGTACTTGCTCAGTCTGCTTAGTAACCACACTGTTTCCAGTTACTAACAGGGTTTTGACCTGCCATTTACTGCTGACATGTCGGTTCAGGGTCCGGAAGGTGCGGACCATCTGCCAGATCCGCTACAGGATCAGTCGCAAGTATCTGATACGCAGACTTCGACGGCATCAAGCGCTGCGATTTACAGCGATACCAAATTAGATGCCATCGCTCAGTCAATTAATGGCTTGTTTGACCTTTTAGGTCAGTGGGTGTCAGCTAGATCCTCTCATGACAGGAAGCGGCGCAGGCCGGTGCCATCTTTTCCGCGTAGCGAATCAGAGGTATCTGATATGGAATGCGGACAGGGTTCTCCTTCAAACTCAGAAGGGGAGTTATCCGATTCGGATAAGGAGGATCGGCAGGACATTCTTTCTCTCTTGTGAGCCGAACAGAGGCTTTAATTGAAGCTATGAGAGAGGCGTTACAGTTACCGGAGGAGGTAACTACATGGCCTGGTAAGTCGGGCCGCATGTACCAGGAGTACCATAAGTCGCGGTCAACATTACCGGCTCTGGAAGAGCTTAATACGGTAGTGGAGAAGGAACGTCTGTGTCCAGATAAACGTTTTCAAGGGACACGGTTCTTTGAAGCATTATATCCGTGTTCAACGGAATTGACGGATAATTGGATTCCTTCTCCTGAAGTGGATGTTCCTTTATCCCAGCTTAGTAAATCCTCATTGCTTCCGGTTAAAGGGAAAGCGAGTCTGCAAGAGCCGCTGGACAGAAAAACGGAGATGGCGGCGAAATCCATCTATGAAGCTGCAGGTCATGGATTCAGAGCAGTACTAGGATCCATGTGTGCTTCTAAGGCTTCCCTGTGCTGGTTGGTCCGTTTACGGAAGGCGTTGCAAAATAGATCTCCATTATCCGAGATAGATGGACTTCTCGATTTATTGGAGACTGCAGCCCGATATAGCTGTGATGCAGGTCTGGATACTGCGTCATTATTATCCAGGACGCAATCCTCAGCGGTCACAGTCAGAAGAGCACTGTGGCTTAGACAGTGGACCGGGGACGCGGTTTCCAAGAGGCAAAGGCTAAAGAAGCGGCTTTACCACAGCGAAGGGCTATGGCTTCTACGTCTGGCAGACCTAGTGCCGGTAATGGTCGGCGGTATTTTCGGTCTAGGGGACGATCCGGTCAGTCTTCTTGGGGATCTGGTCGTCCCTCTTTTTCGGGAAAGAAGTCTTCTCAGAAATCCCGCACCCCTTGGAAACAAAGTTTCCGTCAAGACAAGCGGGAAACTGACAAGAAGCCCGCCAAGGCAGACTGACGCCAGGTCCTCACTCGAGGGCTCTCGAGTGGGGGGTCGCCTGCTCCAATTCAAGGCGAATTGGATTTCCCGCGTTCCGGATTCCTGGGTAACGCGAGTTGTGTCGGCAGGCTATTTCATAGAGTTTTCTTCTCGACCCCCGGACAGTTTTCGCCAGTCTCGCATTCCGTCAGAGCCCGAGCTATTTGCCGCTCTGCTACGAGAGGTGGAATTCCTTCTGCAGAAGGGTGTAGTAATACCGGTTCCAACAGAGGACCGGGGAAAAGGTTTTTATTCAAATCTCTTTGTGGTCCCCAAAAAAGAGGACAGATTTCGTCCTATTCTGGATCTCAAAAGATTGAATCAGCATGTCCACACCCAAAAATTCCGCATGGAGTCACTTCGCTCCGTTGTGGCAACCCTGTCGCAGAACGACTTTCTGGTGTCAATCGACATTCGCGACGGTTATTTGCATGTTCCCATCGGAAGGGCTCACCAGCGCTTCCTTCGTTTTGCCATAGGTCAGGACCATTACCAATTTGTGGCCCTGCCATTCGGCTTGACTTCAGCGCCCAGAGTTTTTACAAAAATTCTAGCGCCTCTCATGGCAATTCTTCGAAGACAGGGAGTCACGATTATTCCCTATCTGGACGACCTTTTGATTGTGGCGTCCTCAAAGGAGGAGGCGGTGACGGCTCGCAATTTATCCCTTCAGCTCCTGGAGGACTTCGGGTGGCTGGTCAATTGGGAGAAGTCGTCTCTGGAACCGTCGCAGTCAATCCTGTTTTTGGGGATGCATTTCGACACGGTACGGGCAGTGGTGTCCCTACCTCCAGACAAGCGGGCATGTCTCCTTCGACATGTACAGACTATGAAGTCTTCGACAGCAATGTCCCTTCGGAAGTGTATGCGCCTTTTAGGTCTGATGGTGGCTTCCATGGAAGCACTTCTGTTTGCCCAGTTTCATTCCAGAGCCCTCCAAAGGCTCATTCTGAGTCATTGGGATCGATCGCAGATTGCACTGGATCGCAGTATCCTCATCTCTCGCAGGGTGCGAGAGTCCCTAAGTTGGTGGTCACGTCCAGGAACGTTATCACTGGGGAAGTCTTTCCTTCCTCCGAGGTGGTCGGTCATAACCACCGATGCCAGCCTGACGGGCTGGGGGGGTATCTGGAACGATCTCTGGGTTCAGGGAGTATGGTCATCGGAAGAGTCTGTTCTACCGATCAACATCTTGGAATTGAGGGCAATTTTCCTTTGCCTCCAACACTGGACGGTCCCTTTGAGCGGTCTACCAGTCCGAATGCAGACAGACAACGCAACGGCGGTCGCGTATATCAACCACCAAGGCGGGACGAGGAGTTCCAGGCTCATGGTGGAAGTGTCTCGGATCCTGAATTGGGCCGAGGACAGAGTACCAGCCATCTCTGCGATTCACATTCCAGGAGTTCAGAATACCACGGCGGACTTCCTCAGTCGAGAGAAGATGGATCCCGGAGAATGGAGTCTTCATCCGGAGATCTTTGCACTGCTGTGCTCTGTTGTGAATGGGTTTGAGATGAGTTCTGAGCAGAGGCTCCCTCTGGTGGTTACAAGCGGTGCTAGTGAAGATTGTGAGGACTGGGAATCAGGTGTTACTGACTGGTCTTATATAAGGGAGTCATTTTCCCATCAGGGTTGCCGGTGATCAATTGTTCTGGTCTGAATCCTTCATTCCAGTTTCCCTTGTAGCCTGCTGTGTCGTGTCTGCATCTCCTGCTTACAGATAAGACTTTTGCTTCTTTTGTGTTTGTGCTATATTTTTGCATTTTGTCCTGCACTTCTTTGGGGGCCTTCAGGGTCCCCTCCGGGGGCTTCTGCCCTCTCAGTTTAGTTCAGCCACTGAGTTTTGTTCTTTTGCTTTTTCCAGTTTTTTCAGTGGCTGCTGTTTTTTTTTTGTTACACCAGAGAACTAATTTAGGTGGTAGAGGTCGTGTGATCTCAGGTGATTTTGAAATTAGTAGAGTTGGTGCTTTTCAGGGTTTTCTGGGATTGCAGTAAGTACCCTTCCTATCCTTTTCTATTTAGATAGTTTGGGCCCCAGCGTTTGCTCATACTATTTTCTTTCTGTGTCAGTATTTCCTCTTGTCTAACCGCCATTACATGTTTGGGGGCTTTCTGTTATCTTTGGGGTTCTGCTCCGGGGCAGATAGCTTTCCTATTTCTATCTTTAGGTGTAGTTAGTTTCTCAGGCTGTGACGAGGCGTCTAGGACCAACGTAGGAACGCTCCACGGCTGCCTCTAGTTGTGGTGGTTAGTCAGGGTACTGCAATCTCATAGATTCCAACTGCTCTGGTGTATTGCCTTTTTTACCTGCACTCCTCAGCTACCGAAACATAACAGTATCACCAACCTAAAAATTGAAATTGTATGGTACTCACAGAAGGAAAAAAAATATTGTGAAAGAAAAAAAGTTGTCAGAGATATTTTTCTGTTTGTTGCATTTTTTTTTTTTTCCTCTGTATCTCTGGGTGCTGGGGAGGATCTTTTCTCCCAATGGAGTTTGCACAGTTGTCTGGCCGTGTGGATCAGCTTGCCACTGAGGTTCAGAGTATTGCTGCATATCTTGCTAGGTTGCCTGTTGTGGAACCTAGGATCCCCATGCCAGATTTGTTTTTAGGGGATCGAGCTAAGTTTCAGAATTTCAAAAATAATTGTAAATTGTTTTTTGCCTTAAAATCTAAGTCCTCAGGAAACGCAGCGCAGCAGGTTCAAATTATCATCTCTCTCCTGCGCGGCGATCCTCAGGATTGGGCTTTTTCCCTGATACCTGGGGATCCTGTTTTGAGTGATGTTGATGCGTTTTTTCAGGCTTTGGGGTTATTGTACGATGAGCCTAATGTCACTGATCAAGCTGAAAAAACCTTGTTGGCATTAAATCAGGGCTTGATGACGCTGAGTTATACTGTCAGAGATTCCGTAGGTGGGCAGTCCTGACCAAATGGAATGACGACGCTTTGGCGGCCCTTTTCCGGAAGGGTCTGTCAGATAATGTAAAGGATGTTATGGTGGGATTCCCTGTCCCCTCTGGTCTCAATGATTCTATGTCATTAGCGATTCAAATTGACAGACGTTTGCGTGAGCGGAGAAGTATGCGTGGAATGGTGTTGCCTTGTGAACCAGCTTCTGAACCCATGCAGTGTGATAGAGTGGTGTCTGGGGCACAGCGTCATGAGTTTCGAATGCGCAATGGGTTATGTTTCTACTGTGGTGATGCCTCGCATGCTATTTCAGTCTGCCCTAAGCGGGGAAGACGTTTTGCACGCTCAGTTGTCTTGGGTAGTGTTCAGACTAAGTTTTTATTAACTGTCACTCTGATATGCTCTCTGTCCTCATTTTCTGCTCAGGCTTTCGTTGATTCTGGAGCAGCTATTAACCTGATGGATTATGATTTTGCTAAACGTTGTGGGTTTCCCTTGATACCCCTACAGAAGTCTATTCCCCTACTGGGGATCGATTCTACCCCTTTGGCTGAGAATAAACCCCAGTTTTCTACTCAGGTGATAATGAGGGTTCGGTGACCCCTCCTCAAGGGGGGGTACTGTTGTGAATGGGTTTGAGATGAGTTCTGAGCAGAGGCTCCCTCTGGTGGTTACAAGCGGTGCTAGTGAAGATTGTGAGGACTGGGAATCAGGTGTTACTGACTGGTCTTATATAAGGGAGTCATTTTCCCATCAGGGTTGCCGGTGATCAATTGTTCTGGTCTGAATCCTTCATTCCAGTTTCCCTTGTAGCCTGCTGTGTCGTGTCTGCATCTCCTGCTTACAGATAAGACTTTTGCTTCTTTTGTGTTTGTGCTATATTTTTGCATTTTGTCCTGCACTTCTTTGGGGGCCTTCAGGGTCCCCTCCGGGGGCTTCTGCCCTCTCAGTTTAGTTCAGCCACTGAGTTTTGTTCTTTTGCTTTTTCCAGTTTTTTCAGTGGCTGCTGTTTTTTTTTGTTACACCAGAGAACTAATTTAGGTGGTAGAGGTCGTGTGATCTCAGGTGATTTTGAAATTAGTAGAGTTGGTGCTTTTCAGGGTTTTCTGGGATTGCAGTAAGTACCCTTCCTATCCTTTTCTATTTAGATAGTTTGGGCCCCAGCGTTTGCTCATACTATTTTCTTTCTGTGTCAGTATTTCCTCTTGTCTAACCGCCATTACATGTTTGGGGGCTTTCTGTTATCTTTGGGGTTCTGCTCCGGGGCAGATAGCTTTCCTATTTCTATCTTTAGGTGTAGTTAGTTTCTCAGGCTGTGACGAGGCGTCTAGGACCAACGTAGGAACGCTCCACGGCTGCCTCTAGTTGTGGTGGTTAGTCAGGGTACTGCAATCTCATAGATTCCAACTGCTCTGGTGTATTGCCTTTTTTACCTGCACTCCTCAGCTACCGAAACATAACAGTGCTCCCTTTGGGGAGTTCCCCAAGTGGATTTGATGGCATCCAGGCCCAATGCTATGTTGCCAACCTTCATGTCCAGGTACAAGGACCCGAAGGCTGTGGCGGTGGATGCTCTGGTGGCCCCGTGGGACCGATTCGAGCTAATCTATGTGTTTCCACCGATATCTTTACTTCCTCTGGTGGTGCGTCGGATCAGACTGGAGAGAATCCCGGCTATGTTGATAGCCCCAGATTGGCCAAGGAGGACGTGGTTCTCGACACTGGTGTCACTTTTGGCAGCACCGCCATTTCCACTTCCTCTTCGCCCGGACCTGTTAACCCAGGGTCCTGTCCGTCATCCGGACCTGAGGTCTCTGCGTTTGACGGCGTGGCTCTTGAGACCGAAATACTGACCCGTAGAGGTTTTTCAGCCGAAGTCATTGCCACTCTGCGAGCTGCCAGAGGTCCGGCTACTACTAGAATTTACCACAAGACCTGGGAAACCTTCTTCTCGTGGTGTTTGGGTTCTTCAAGGAACCCGAGGATTTTTTCCATTCCCAATCTGTTGGGTTTTCTACAGTACGGGCTGGACAAGGGTTTGGCAGTTAGCACCCTGAGGGGTCAGGTTTCTGCCCTGTCCCTGTTGTTCCGGAAAGTTATCGCCTCGCGTAGGGACGTGCGCTCCTTTTTTCGCGGGGTAACCCGTCAGTTTCCGCCTGTGTCTCCTTGGCGGCTCAACCTTGTCCTGGAGGCTCTTCAGCATGGGCCTTTTTGAGCCAATGGATTCTGCTAACCTTTCTTTGCTTTCTTGGAAGGTTGCCTTCCTAGTCGCAGTCACTTCTTTGAGAAGGGTTTCTGAGTTGGCGGCTCTTTCTTGCTCGCCTCATTTCCTGGAATTTTACCCGGATCGAGTAGTGCTTCGCACACGGGGCGACTTTCTACCTAAGGTAGTGTCGCAATTCCATGTTAACCAGGATATTGTTTTGCCTTCACTTTGCCGGGCCCGAGGAATGCAAAGGAACGGGTTTTGCACACATTGGATTTAGTGCGGGCCTTGAAGTTCTATTTGTCTGTTACTCAAGGTTTTAGGAAGTCAGACTCCTTGTTTGTGATTCCAGCAGGTCGTCGACGTGGTCAACGAGCTTCCAAGGACTCTATAGCTCGTTGGATTCGGTCAGCCATTTTGGAGGCTTACCGACTTAAAGGCGAACCTTGCCCGATTAAGATTCGTGCTCATTCCACGAGGGCTGTGGCCTCATCGTGGGCCTTTCATCAAGGGGCTTCGGCAGCTCAGCTCTGCCGAGCGGCGACTTGGTGCTCCGTCCACACGTTTACAAAGTTTTATAAGGTGGACGTCAGTGCTTCCGCTGATGCGGCCTTAGGACGCAGGGTCCTACAGGCGGCTGTAGTGTAAAGTTCTAGTTAACTTGTATTTGGCGCCTGTTGCGCATTTACCAAGGTTGTTGGGATTCTGCCTGTTTTTTCTTGGTTATATTCCCACCCTTAATTTTTGGACTGCTTTGGGATGTCCCACTAGTCATTACTAGTGTGTCTCCTTTCCTTCCATTCTGCTGCTGAAAGACGGATTTTGGTAAGAACTTACCTGTAAAATCCTTTTCAGCGAAGGAAGGAAAGGAGACACAGCACCCGCCCATGGCAGAAGTGTGTTGATGTGTTTTCAGATGCGGCGTGACCCTCTTCTGATAGCGATTATCTGGACTGAGGTTGACGCGCTACGGCTCCTTTCCAGCATTGCCAGCTCATCGCGGTGGTCAGGTCCAGTGAGTAGTACCTGGAACTGTGTGGTTTTTTGCCTACATGCATGCATAACCTGTATTCTTGCTTTTTCTCTGAATTCCTTCAGAAGGGGTTATGTTGCTCCGCTGGTGATATTTGCTCTTCCCTAAGCTTTTGTACGACTGAAGAAGCAGGAGTAGGAGGAGCCCGAGCTGGAGGGGCCGGTCAACACTCTTTTTAATCTGAGGTGTCAATCCTATCTGGGCTCCGCTTACCCACTAGTCATTACTAGTGTGTCTCCTTTCCTTCCTTCGCTGAAAAGGATTTTACAGGTAAGTTCTTACCAAAATCCGTCTTTTAGTGTCAATCGATATTCGCGACGCTTATTTGCATGTTCCCGTCGGAAGGGCTCATCAGCGCTTCCTTCGTTTTGCCATAGGTCAGGACCATTACCAGTTTGTGGCTCTGCCATTCGGCTTGGCCTCAGCGCCCAGAGTCTTTACAAAAATTCTGGCGCCCCTCATGGCAATTCTTCGAAGACAGGGGGTTACCATTCTCCCCTACCTGGACGACCTTTTGATTGTAGCGTCCTCAAAGGAGGAGGCGGTGACGGCTCGCAATCTATCCCTTCAGCTCCTGGAGGACTTCGGGTGGCTGGTCAATTGGGAGAAGTCGTCTCTGGAACCGTCGCAGTCAATCCTGTTTTTGAGGATGCATTTCGACACGGTACGGGCGGTGGTGTCCCTACCTCCAGACAAGCAGGCATGTCTTTTCCGACAAGTACAGATTATGAAGTCTGCGACAGCAATGTCCCTTCGGAAGTGTATGCGCCTTCTGGGTTTGATGGTGGCGTCTATGGAGGCACTTCCGTTTGCCCAATTTCATTCCAGGGCTCTCCAAAAGCTCATTCTGAGTCGTTGGGATCGATCGCAAGTTTCACTGGATTGCAGCGTCACCATCTCTCACAGGGTGCGAGAATCCCTAGGATGGTGGTTACGTCCAGGAGCGTTATCCCTGGAAAAATCTTTCCTCCCTCCGAAGTGGTCGGTCATAACCACCGATGCCAGCCTGACGGGCTGGGGGGTGTCTGGAACGATCTCTGGATCCAGGGAGTATGGTCATCGGAAGAGTCAGTTCTTCCAATCAACATCCTGGAATTGAGGGCAATTTTTCTTTGCCTCCAACACTGGACGGTCCCTTTGAGCGGTCTGCCAGTCCGAGTGCAGACAGACAACGCAACGACGGTCGCGTATATCAACCATCAAGGCGGGACAAGGAGTTCCAGGCTCATGATGGAGGTGTCTCGGATCCTGATATGGGCCGAGACCAGGGTTCCAGCCATCTCTGCGATTCACATTCCAGGAGTCCAGAATACCACGGCAGACTTCCTCAGTCGCGAGAAGATGGATCCCGGAGAATGGACTCTTCATCCGGAAATTTTTGCACTGCTGTGCTCCCGTTGGGGAACTCCCCAAGTGGACTTGATGGCATCCAGGTTCAATGCCAAACTACCGATCTTCATGTCCAGATACAAGGACCCGAAGGCTGTGGCGGTAGACGCTCTGGTGGCTCCGTGGAATCATTTCGAGCTAGTCTATGTGTTTCAGCCGATATCTTTACTCCCTCTGGTGCTGCGTCGGATCAGAATGGAGAAAATTCCGGCTATGTTGATAGCCCCAGATTGGCCAAGGAGGACGTGGTTCTCGACACTGGTGTCGCTTTTGGCGGCGCCGCCATTCCCACTTCCTCTTCGCCCGGACCTGTTAACCCAGGGACCTGTTCGTCATCCGGACTTGAAGTCTCTGCGTTTGACGGCGTGGCTCTTGAGACCGAAATATTAACCCGTCGAGGTTTTTCAGCCAAAGTCATTGCCACTCTGCGAGCGGCCAGAGGTCCGGCTACTACTAAGATTTATCACAAGACTTGGGAAGCCTTTTCGTGGTGTTCGGGTTCTTCAAGGAACCCGAGGATTTTTTCCATTCCCAATTTGTTGGCTTTTCTGCAGTACGGGCTGGACAAAGGTTTGGCAGTGAGCACCCTGAAAGGTCAGGTTTCTGCTTTGTCTTTACTGTTCCGGAGGGCTATCGCCTCTTTTAGGGACGTGCGTTCCTTTTTTCGCGGAGTAACCCGTCAGTTTCCACCGCGGAAGGCGCCTGTGTCTCCATGGCGGCTCAACCTTGTCTTAGAGGCTCTTCAGCATGTGCCTTTTGAGCCTATGAGAAGGTTGCCTTCTTAGTGGCGGTAACCTCTTTGAGAAGAGTTTCTGAGTTGGCGGCTCTTTCCTGCTCGCCTCCTTTCCTGGAGTTTTACTCTGATCGAGTAGTGCTTCGCACACGGGGCGACTTTCTACCTAAGGTGGTGTCGCAATTTCATGTTAACCAGGATATTGTGTTGCCCTCGCTTTGCCCGGGCCCGAGGAATGCAAAGGAACGGGCCTTGCACACGTTGGACTTGGTGCGGGCCTTGAAGTTCTATTTGTCTATTACTCAAGGTTTTCGGAAGTCAGATTCTCTGTTTGTAATTCCAGCAGGTCGCAGGTGTGGTCAACGAGCTTCCAAGGACTCTATAGCTCGTTGGATTCGATCGGCCATTTTGGAGGCTTACCGACTTAAAGGCGAACCTTGCCCGATTAAGATTCGAGCTCACTCCACGAGGGCTGTGGCTTCATCGTGGGCCTTTCATCAAGGGGCTTCGGCAGCTCAGCTCTGCCGAGCGGCGACCTGGCGTTCTGTTCACTCATTTACAAAGTTTTATAAGGTGGACGTTAGTGCTTCCGCTGATGCGGCCTTAGGACGTAGGGTCCTGCAGGCAGCGGTAGTTTAAAGTTCTAGTTAACTTGTGTTTGGCGCCTGTTGCGCTTTTATCTAGGTTGTTGGGTTTCTGCCTATTTTGGTTTTGTTTTCCCACCCTAATTTTTGGACTGCTTTGGGATGTCCCACTAGTTATGAACTAGTGTGTCTCCTTTCCTTCCATCTGCTGCTGAAAGACGGATTTTGGTAAGAACTTACCTGTAAAATCCTTTTCAGCGAAGGAAGGAAAGGAGACACAGCTCCCTCCCATGGCAGAAGTGTGTTGTTGTATTTACAGATGCGGCGTGACCCTTCTCTGATAGCGTTTATCTGGGCTGAGGTCGACGCGCTACGGCTCTGTTCCAGCATTGCCAGCTCATCGCAGTGGTCAGGTCCAGTGAGTAGTACCTGGAACTGTGTGGTTTTTTGCCAAATGCATGCATAACCTGTACTATTGTGTTTTTTTCTCTGAAGTCCTTCAGAAGGGGTTATGTTGCTCCGCTGGTGATATTTGCTCTTCCGTAAGCTTGGGTACGACTGGAGAAAGCTGAGTAGGAGGAGCCCGTGCTGGAGGGGCCGGTCAACACTCTTTTTAATCTGAGGTGTTAATCCTATCTGGGCTCCGCCTACCCACTAGTTATGAACTAGTGTGTCTCCTTTACTTCCTTCGCTGAAAAGGATTTTACAGGTAAGTTCTTACCAAAATCCGTCTTTTTCTCAGATGCCACATGTACCCATTATAATCTATGGTGCTGTGCACATGTCTGTGTTTTTACATCAACCGGGTGTCTGTGCTAAACACGAGACATGTCCGTTTTTTACCAGCAGCATGTATGACAAGGGTCAATACAATCCTATTGGTCTGTGTAAAACATGTAACACACACGGATGGCATCTGTGTGCTGTATGTGTTTAACATTGCAAAGTATAGGAGAAGCTTTGGAATTGATCTTTCTTAAAACATTGAAAACAAACGGATGTCACACTGATCCAAAACACTGAAGGCACACTGATCCAAAACACTAATGGCACACTTATCCGAGGCACTGATGACTCACTGATCCAAGACACTGATGACACACTGATCCAAGACACTGATGGCACACAGATCCAAGACACTGATTGCACACTGATCCAAAACACTGATGACACACTGATCCAAAACACTGATGACACACTGATCCAAAACACTGACATTTTTCACTCTTTGTTTCATTGCAGCCATTTGGTAAATTCAAAAAAGCTCATTTTTTTCTCATTAATGTACACTCTGCCCCCCATCTTGACTGAAAAAAAAACAAATGTTTGCAAGTTTATTAAAAAAGAAAAACTGACATATCACATGGTCATAAGTATTCAGACCCTTTGCTTAGTATTGAGTAGAAGCCCCCTTTTGAGCTAGTACAGCCATGAGTCTTCTTGGGAATGATACAAGTTTTCACACCTGGATTTGGGGATCCTCTGTCATTCTTCCTTGCAGATCCTCTCCAGTTCCATCAGGTTGGATGGTGAACGTTGGTGGACAGCCATTTTCAGGTCTCTCTAGAGATGCTCAATTGGGTTTAGGTCAGGGCTCTGGCTGTGCCAGTCAAGAATGGTCACAGAGTTGTTCTGAAGCCACTCCTTTGTTATTTTAGCTGTGTGCTTAGGGTCATTGTCTTGTTGGAAGGTGAACCTTCGGCCAAGTCTGAGGTCCAGAGCACTCTAGAAGAGGTTTTCATCCAGGATATCTCTGTACTTGGCCGCATTCATATTTCCTTCAATTGCAAACAGTTGTCCTGTCCCTGCAGCTGAAAAACACCCCCATAGCATGATGCTGCCACCACCATGTTTCACTGTTGGGATTGTATTGGGCAGGTGATGAGCAGTGTGTTATGTTTTGATAGCTGAGGAGAATAAGCAAAAACGGCAATACACCAGAGAGGCTGGAACCTATTGGATTGCAGTAACCTGAACTAACCACACAACTAGAGGTAGCCGTAGAGCGTTCCTATGTTGATCCTAGATGCCTCGTCACAGCCTGAGAGATAACTACACCTAAAGGCAGAAAGATGAAAGCTATCTGCCCCGGAGCAGATCCCCAAAGAAAATAGGAAGCCTCCAAACATGTAATGGCGGTTAGACAAGAAGAAGCATGGACACAGACAGAAAATAGAATGAGCAAAAGCTGGGGCCCAATCTGTCTAGACAGAAAAGTACAGGAAAGGATACTCACTGCAAAAAAAAAAAAACCTGAAAAATACCAACTTTTCTGATTGCAAAAACACCTGAGATCACACAATCTCTACCACCTAATCAGATCTCTGGTGTAACAAAACTAAGCCGCAGCCACTGAAAAAGCAAATGACCAAACAACAGTGGCTCCAGATAAACTGAGAGGAGCACAAGTCCCCGGAGGGGACCTGGCTGACCTCCACAGAAGTGCAGGGAACAATGCAAAAAGCAAGCACAAAAATAAAAGCAGAAAATATCTTATCTGATAGCAGAAGATGCAGGCAAGACTCAGCAAACTTCCAAATGAACCAGGAACCACAATTGAGACAAGAACAATTGATCACCAGCAACCATCATGGGAGGGAACCTCCCTTATATCAGACCAGTCCATGATCCCAGATTGCCATTCCTCGCTGAAAGGTTCAGTACTGTCTGTAACCACCAGAGGGAGCCTCTGCTCGGAAACCATCTCTAGCACATTCATAACAGTACCCCCCTTGAGGAGGGGTCACCGAACCCTCACTTGTGCAACCAGGACGATCAGGATGAGCTCGGTGATAGACACGGATCAGTCTCCTAGCATGGATGTCCGAAGCAAACACCCAAGCATTGTCATCCTGACCATAACCTCTCCACTTAACCAAATACTGGAGTTTCTGTCTAGAAAAACGAGAATCCAATATTTTCTCAACCACATACTCCAGATTGCCCTCAACCAAAACAGGGTCAGGAGGCGCAGCCATAGGAACCACTGGCTCGACAAACCTCTTCAATAAGGACTTGTGGAACACGTTATGGATCTTAAATGTCCCGTGAAGAAGCAAACGGAAGGAAACAGGATTAAGAATCTCCATGATCTTATAAGGTCCAATGAACCTAGGCTTAAACTTTGGAGATGCAACCCTCATAGGGATATTTCTTGAGGACAACCAAACCAAGTCCCCCACTTTAAACCGAGGACCATCAGTCCTATGCCGGTTGGCAAACCGTTGGGCCTTCTCCTGAGAGAGAGACAACCTCTCCACTACCTGGTCCCAAATCTGCTGCATTCGCTCCACAACAGAGTCAACACCCGGACAGACAGAAGCCTCCGCCTGTCCCGAAGAAAATCGAGGGTGAAACCCAGAATTGCAGAAAAATGGAGACATCAAAGTGGCAGAGCTAGCCCTATTATTAAGAGCAAACTCAGCCAAAGGCAAAAAAGAGACCCAGTCATCTTGATCAGCAGACACAAAACATCTCAAATAAGTGTCATGTATAGTGTACAGTTCCTATAGCGTCTTGTGCTTGGGTGCGAGGAAAACACAGGAGACATAGGTTGAAATGAAATGACTTGTATTACTTCATACAAGCATGCTGAAAAGTTCACACAGTTTGCAGGAACAGAGTCAGGAGACACAGCAGGCCAGAGTAATTTCAAGCACTACAATAAATCTCCAAAGCAGGTTCAGGATCTCTTCTCTGTACCGTAATTCCTCTGCAAACATGGATTCACCAAACAGCAGGTTTCCAGAGTCCAAAAGTGTTCAAAGGTTCCTCAGTAGGGAATAGCTGGAGTACAAGTTCAAGGTTTCCAGGAGTCAGGTCACAGACTGACTGAGGCTTGATTCAGGAGCACTGATTGTTCAGCTGAGGCTGCTTAAGAAGCAAGAGGGAAGAATCAGGGCGGGAACATGAAAACTGGAACTCCATATTAACTGAGGGCAAGAGCTGCAGAAAGACAGAAAGCAAAATGGCCGACGGAAAACTGAGTTTCAAGGAACATGTCAACAGAGACAAAGAACCTTACATTACTCCCCCCTTAGGGACAACCTCCGGATGACCTCAGACCAGGCTTGTCAGGGTACCTCTGATGAAACTGGCGGAGCAGGCGAGGAGCATTTACATTGTTGACTGGTTCCCATGAGTTGTCCTCCACTGGGTAGCCCTGCCATTTAATCAAATATTGCAACTGATTTCTGTACAACCTGGAATCTAGAATCCTTTCCACCATAAATTCTTCCTGACCATCGACCAGCACTGGGTCAGGGCAAGGAGAAGAACGTCCAGGAAACGTATTGGGTGTTGCAGCCTTTAGTAGGGATACATGAAAGACAGGGTGGATTCTCATAGTTCTGGGCAGTTGAAGACGACAAGCAACAGCACTTATAATCTTACTGATCTTATAAGGTCCAATGTACTTATGTCCCAATTTAGACGATGGAATCTTTAAGATTTCTGGTTGACAGCCAGACCAAATCTCCTACCTTGAAAGCTGGTGCAGGTTTACGAAATTTATCTGCTGCTTTCTTGTACCTTTCCTGAGCCAATTCTAGATTTTCCTTTAGAAGATCCATATTCTTTTGTAAAGAAGTGATTCTTTCAGCCACTGCCGGCAAGGGCGTATCTATGGGAAATCGAGGAAGAATGTTAGGATGATAACCTAGATTGGAGTAAAAAGGAGACTGCTTAGTGGAGGCGCTCTGAGAGTTGTTATAAGAGAACTCAGCCAGTGGAAGTAGATCCACCCAATCATCTTGTAGGTGGCAGATAAAGCAGCGGAGATACTGCTCCAGGGTCTGATTGGTTCGTTCTGTCTGTCCATTAGTCTGAGGATGAAAAGCAGAAGAAAGGTTTACTTTAATGTCCAATGCTGCACAGAAATTTTGCCAAAACCTTGAAGTGAATTGCACCCCTCGATCCGAAATGACCTCATCCGGTACTCCATGTAAGCGAAACACATTCTTAATCATCAAGTCTGATGTCTGTTTTGCAGTGGGTAAGCCGACACAAGGGATAAAATGAGCTGCCTTTGTTAGACGGTCAACCACCACTAGAATGGTGTTCTTCCCTTGAGAGGTTGGTAACTCCACAATGAAGTCCATAGAAATGGATCCCCACGGCGGGACGGGGTGGGAAGAGGTTGCAACAGACCAGTTGGTGAGGAGCGAGGTGTTTTGCATCTTGCACAGACTTCACATGAAGTGACATAGTTTAAAACATCTTTCCTGTAAGTGGGCCACCAAAAGAAACGAGAAAGAAATTCTTGTGTCTTTAGAATTCCCCTATGCCCGGCTATCTTGGAATCGTGGATGAGTTGCAATACTCTCAATCTGACTGTTTCAGGTATATACAGACGTTGTCCCTGAATCCACACACCATTCTTAAAGTCAAGACTTACGTCCCTTGGGGGTTGAGCCAACAAAGAATCCGCATGGTATGCTTCCTTGATGTCCTTAAGTAGGTCTTGATTATGAATCACTCCCAGGAATCTAGAGTCAGGAAGAATAGTCTTAGGAGGAGTAAGTGGACGTGTCTCTGCTGAATGAATCCTAGAGAGTGCATCAGCCTTTCCATTGCGCGATCCTGGTCTATAAGAAATGACAAAATTAAATTGGTTTAGGAAAAGATTCCAGCGAGCCTGGCGAGGAGTCAGGCACTTAGCCGACCTGATAAATTCAAGGTTACGATGGTCTGTCAGGACGACTAATTGCTGTGCAGTTCCCTAAAGAAGGTGTCTCCATTCCTTGAAGGCGGCAATAATGGCCAACAATTCTCTATTGCCCACATCGTAGTTCCTCTCAGCCGAAGACAACTGCTGGGAAAAGAAGGCACAGGGATGCAAGACATTCTTCTCACCTGTTCTCTGAGAGAGTATAGCTCCAACGGCACAGTCTGAAGCATCCACCTCTATTATGAAGGCAAGCTCGGGGTTGGGATGTACTAAGATAGGTGCGGTGGTAAATTTATCCTTTAAACAGGAAAATGCTTCCTGAGCTTGCGGGGTCCAGGAGAACCTAGACTGTTTCCGGGTAAGTTGGGTGATAGGTGACACTACCTCAGAAAATTTTTTAATGAAACGTCTATAGAAGTTGGCAAACCCGATGAAGCGCTGCACCTCCTTCACATTTCTAGGAATTGGCCAATCCTTGATGGCTTGGGTCTTGCTTCCATCCATACTAATCCCTTGCGTAGATAGTACATACCCCAGAAATTGAATTTCGGTCCTATGGAATTCACACTTTTCAAGTTTGATGTAGAGATGGTTTTGTCTTAGGCGTTCTAAGACCATTCTCACATGTCCATGATGTTCCTCTGTGGAGTTAGAAAAAATTAGAATATCATCCAGATAAATCACCACAAATGTATCTAGGAGATCCCTGAAGATATCATTCACGAAGTGTTGGAAAGTGGCTGGGGCGGTACTCAGACCAAAAGGCATAACTAGATATTCAAAGTGTCCATAGCGTGACCTGAAAGCAGTCTTCCATTCATCCCCAGGTCTAATACGGACCAAGTTATAGGCCCCACAGAGATCCAGTTTAGAGAAAATTTTGGCATGCCGCACTCTCTCCAACAACTCAGGGATTAAAGGCAATGGATAACGGTTTCTAATAGTAACCTTATTGAGTTCCCTATAGTCTATGCAGGGTCTCAGAGATCCATCTTTCTTCTTCACAAAGAAGATGGGTGCACCTGCGGGAGATGAAGAGGCGTATGAAGCCCTTGGCTAAATTTTCGTCTATATAATCCTTCAAAGCTTTTAGCTCGGGCCCCGCTAGGGGGTAGATCTTACCAAAAGGTATCTCGGCTCCAGGCAATAATTCAATTGGACAATCATATGGACGGTGAGGAGGAAGCTGATCAGCGTTCTTCTTGTCACATAAATCCACATAGTCCTGGTATACAGCTGGTAGTTCAGGGACTGACATGGTTCCTTTAGGAACAGAGCAAGCTGAAACTCCTTGACTCATCTGTTTCTCCGGAAAGTGTAATTCCTTGGTCTCCCAGTTAATCATAGGATTCTGCGCCTGCAGCCATGGTAGCCCTAGAATAATGGGAAAGTGGGGAGAAGAGATAAGCATAAAAGACATTTTCTCCTGATGATCTTTACCCATAAGGACCCTCAAAGGCTCTGTTTCTTGATCCACTGGTCCAGAAGTCAGTAGAAAGCCATCCACAGTCTCCATCTGTACTGGAGTAGCCTTCACTGAACGTATCCCCTGTTTCAGAGCAAAGGAGATATCCATAAAATTTTCGCTTGCTCCTGAGTCGATCATAGCAGAGCTAGACACCCAGACTGAGTTAACCCAGAGTTTGATGGAAAGGAAGCAATGAGAATTGTTTCTTTTACAACTCAGCTGGGACATCGCTGAGGAAACTTGAAAAATTGCAGCGTTTATACCGTCATCGTCCCCAGAACTAACAGAGTTTAAGTCCGAGAAATCAAGATCTCTTGCAGCAGATCTCTCTGGAGCCTGAGGCTCGGACATGACAGAGCTCCTCTCGCAACACAGTGAATGACTGCTGCAGTAGTCTTACGAGAACGGCTGGGGCAGTTTATAATGAAGTGCCCTGACTTACCACAGTAGAAACATAGATTTTCCTTTATACGATGTTCTTTGCGTGCATCACTAACCCGTCTTTGTAAAGAGTCCACCTGCATGGGTTCAGGTTCTGGTTCCCTTGTGATCCTACTCAAAGGTTCCTTAGCTGAGGAGGGAGGTAGTAAAAGGTTAGTGCGATATATTTTCGAACCATCTCTCTTGTCTGCGTTCAGTCAGACGAGCATCAATACGAATACAGTAGTTAATAAAGTCACCTAACGCAGTGGGAGGGTCGGCACGAGCAAGTTCATCCTTAATCAGTGGAGACAACCCTTTCCGAAAAATAGATTTTTTTAGCGGAAGTGTCCCAAGTGGTATCAAGAGCCCATCTCCTGAAATCCAGGGCATATTCGGCTACTGAACGCTTACCTTGGCGCAAAGTTAACATGGCTGCTTCAGCTGTTGCACCTCGATTGGGGTCATCAAACACCTGCCCCATGGCTGAAATAAAAGCATCAAGGTGATTCAAACAATCATCCTCAGTCTCAATCAGAGGGTTTGCCCACATCAAAGCCTTATTGGTAAGCAACATGATTATAGTAAGCACTTTGGATCGTTCAGTGGGAAATTGTGAAGCATGTGCAGAGAAAAATAAATTGCATTGATTAATAAATCCCCTGAATTTCTCACGTTCACCGCCAAAACGAAAAGGAGGTAATTTGGGGATCCCAGAACTCGGGGTTATGGCAGGAGCCTGGGCTCGTTCCTCTAGAGCCTCAATCCTGGCTCGCAATTCCTGGGTAGTCTGTCCAAACACTTGCAAATTATGATTAGTGAGGTCCTGTAGGCTTGCAAAACGGGTTTTTAAAGTCTGTACATCTGAAAGGATTGTATCAGTCACTCTGCAAAGTTCCTTTATGCGGGCCTCCATCTTCCAGATCTTTTAAGGCAGAAGTGCTGGAAGGAGAAGAGGAAAGGAAAAAAAAACAAAAAAACAATAGTGTTTACCTGTGGTAACACTGCAGAGTAAAATTTTAAGGGAATGCGCTCACCTGGAATGGTTGTGAGAAGTCACAACCACTGTCATCACATAAGATATTTAAACGGACATCTGATATCCACAGTCACAGCAGACACGGCTTTCCCAGACCCAGCAGACACTAAACATTGGCTCCTGAATCTTGTCATGTATAGTGTACAGTTCCTATAGCGTCTTGTGCTTGGGTGCGAGGAAAACACAGGAGACATAGGTTGAAATGAAATGACTTGTATTACTTCATACAAGCATGCTGAAAAGTTCACACAGTTTGCAGGAACAGAGTCAGGAGACACAGCAGGCCAGAGTAATTTCAAGCACTACAATAAATCTCCAAAGCAGGTTCAGGATCTCTTCTCTGTACCGTAATTCCTCTGCAAACATGGATTCACCAAACAGCAGGTTTCCAGAGTCCAAAAGTGTTCAAAGGTTCCTCAGTAGGGAATAGCTGGAGTACAAGTTCAAGGTTTCCAGGAGTCAGGTCACAGACTGACTGAGGCTTGATTCAGGAGCACTGATTGTTCAGCTGAGGCTGCTTAAGAAGCAAGAGGGAAGAATCAGGGCGGGAACATGAAAACTGGAACTCCATATTAACTGAGGGCAAGAGCTGCAGAAAGACAGAAAGCAAAATGGCCGACGGAAAACTGAGTTTCAAGGAACATGTCAACAGAGACAAAGAACCTTACATAAGTCTCCAAGGTCTGGTTTGTTGTCTCGGTTTGTCCATTGGTCTGAGGATGAAAAGCAGAGGAGAAAGATAATTGAACATCAAGTTTAGAACAAAATGTCCTCCAAAATCTGGAAACAAACTGGACTCCTCTGTCAGACACCATGTTCTCCGGAATGCCATGTAACCGAACCACGTGCTGAAGGAACAAAGGCACCAATTCGGAGGAGGAAGGTAACTTAGGTAATGGCACAAGATGTATCATCTAGGAAAACCTATCACAGATTACCCAGATAACGGTCATTCTCTGAGAAACAGGGAGGTCGGAAATAAAATCCATAGAGATATGGGTCCATGGCCTCTTGGGCACAGGTAATGGCATTAACAAACCACTAGAGCGAGAGCAAGGCTTGGAGCGAGAGCAAGTCCCACAGGACTGCACTAATTCCCTGACGTCACGAGACAAAGTAGGCCACCTAAAGGACCGACTCACCAAGTCTCTGGTACCAAAAATCCCAGGATGACCAGCCAACGCGGAACAATGAATCTCAGACATCACACTCTTCTTCCTCTGGTCTGGGACAAACAATTTCCCAATAGGGCAGCGCTCAGGTTTATCCTCCTGACACCCTTCCAAGGCCAGTCTCAAATTGGGCGAGATGGCGGAAAGAACTACACCCTCTTTCAAAATAACAGTAGGATCAGATAACTCAGGAGAGTCCGTAAAGAAACTCCTCGAGAGGGCATCCGCTTTAACATTCTTAGTGCCAGGAAGAAAAGAAACCACAAAATTAAAACGTGTGAAAAGCAAGGCCCACCTGGCCTGTCTAGGATTAAGTCGCTTGGCTGATTCCAGATAAACCAGATTCTTATGGTCCGTGAGGACTACCACCTGATGTTTGGATCCTTCCAGTCAATGTCTCCACTCTTCAAAGGCCCACTTCATGGCCAATAACTCCCGAATACCCACGTCATAATTACGTTCAGTTGGAGAAAATTTTCGAGAGAAAAAGGCACAAGGGTTACTCTTAGAGGTCTCTGGATCTCTTTGGGACAAAACGGCACCTGCCCCAATTTCAGAGGCATCAACCTCCACCTGAAACGGTAGAGAAACATCAGGCTGCCATAGAACAGGAGCAGAAGTGAATCTCTGCTTAAGTTCCTGAAACGCAGAGACTGCCTCAGGAGGCCAATTCACCACATCAGAACCCTTTTTCGTCAAATCAGTCAATGGTTTAACAATACCGGAGAAATTACCAATAAATTTATGATAAAAATTGGCAAAACCCAAAAATCTCTGAAGAGCCTTTAATGAAGTAGGTTGAACCCAATCACAGATGGCCTGAACCTTGACCAGGTCCATTTCAATAACAGATGGAGACAAAATGAATCCCAGAAATGAGACCTTCTGTACGCCAAAAAGACACTTTGATCCCTTCACATACAGTGCATTCTCTCTCAAAATCTGGAATGCAGTCCGAACATGTTTCACATGAGAGTCCCAGTCATTGGAAAAAATCAAGATATCATCCAAATAAACAATCAGAAATTTATCCACAAAATCCCTGAAAATATCATTCATGAAGGATTGGAAGACGGAAGGAGCATTAGTGAGCCCAAAGGGAATCACTAGGTACTCAAAATGCCCCTCTGGGGTATTAAACGCCGTCTTCCATTCATCCCCGTGCTTAATGCGAATAAGGTTATACGCCCTCCTGAGGTCAAGCTTGGTAAACCAACTAGCACTTTTCACCCTGGAAAACAGGTCAGAAATCAAGGGTAACGGATATTGATACTTCACAGTGATCTTATTCAAGAGACGATAATCAATACACGGCCTCAATGAACCATCCTTTTTGGCCACAAAGAAAAAACCGGCACCCAAGGGTGAAGAGGATGGTCTGATATGACCCTTCTCCAATGACTCCTTGATATAAGATCGCAGAGCATCGTGTTCAGGTACAGACAAGTTAAAAAGCCAACCTTTAGGAAATTTACCACCAGGCACTAATTCAATAGCGCAATCGTAGCTCCTGTGAGGAGGCAAAGATGCAGATTTACTTTCACTAAATACATCCGAAAAATCAGTCAAAAAGTCAGGAACATCCTGAGACTGAGATTTCCAATCCAAATCAGGATTATGCGACTAACCAAGGGAAACCTAGTACAATAATGTCATGCAGATTATACAGCACCAGAAATTTGCAACTCTCCTGATGATCTGGTTTAACCCTCATTATCACCTGAGTAGAAAACTGGGGTTTATTCTCCACCAAAGGGGTAGAATCAATGCCCAGTAGGGGAAAAAAATTCTGCAGGGGTACCATGGGAAACCCACAACGTTTGGCAAAGTCAAAATCCATCAGGTTAATAGCTGCTCCTGAATCAACAAAAGCCTGAGCAGAAAATGTGGACAGGGAGCAAATCAGGGTAACAGTCAACAGAAATTTAGTCTGAACACTACCCAAGACAACTGAGCATGCAAAACTTCTTCCCCGCTTAGGGCAGACTGAAATAGCATGAGAGGCATCACCACAGTAGAAACATAACCCATTGCGCTTTCGAAACTCATGACGCTGTGACCCAGAAGTCACTCTATCACACTGCATGGGCTCAGAAGCTGGCTCACAAGGCAACACTATCTCACGCATACCTCTGCGCTCACGCAAACGTCTGTCAATTTGAATAGCCAATGACATAGAATCATTGAGACCAGAGGGAGCAGGGAAACCCACCATAACATCCTTTACATTCTCTGACAGCCCCTTCCGAAAAAGAGCTGCCAAAGCATCATCATTCCATTTGGTCAGGACTGGCCACTTTCGGAATTTCTGACAGTACAACTCAGCGTCTTCAAGACCCTGATTTAATGCCAACAAGGTTTTTTCAGCTTGATCAGTGACATTAGGTTCATCGTACAATAACCCCAGAGCCAGAAAAAATGCATCAATATCATTCAAAACAGGATCCCCAGGTGTCAGGGAAAAAGCCCAATCCTGAGGATCGCCGCGCAGGAGAGAGATGACAATTTGAACCTGCTGTGCTGCGTTACCTGAGGACTTAGGCTTTAAGGCAAAAAACAACTTACAGTTATTTTTGAAATTCAGAAATTTAGCCCGATCCCCCAAAAACAAATCTGGCATGGGAATCCTAGGTTCCACAACCGGCAACCTAGCAAGATAGGTAGCAATACTCCGAACCTCAGTGGCAAGCTGATCCACACGGCCAGACAACTGTGCAAACTCCATTGAAAGAAAAAAAAATCCTCCTCAGCACCCAGAGAAAAAGGTAAAAAATGCAACAGACAAAAAAAAAAAAACTCTGACAACTTTTTTCTTTCCACACTATTTTTCCCTTCTGTGAGTACCATATAATTTTCAGTTAGGGCTGTTTCGGTTGTGTTTCGGTAGCTGAGGAGGACAGGAACAACAGCAGGGCAGCAGAACACCTGAGATGTTGGTAACTGATGGATTGCAGATTCCTAAACTAACGACACAACTAGAGGTAGCCGTGGAGCGTTCCTACGTTGATCCTAGACGCCTCGTCACAGCCTGAGAGATAACTACACCTAAAGGCAGAAAGATGAAAGCTATCTGCCCCGGAGCAGATCCCCAAAGAAAATAGGAAGCCCCAAACATATAATGGCGGTTAGACAAGATCAAAACACAAACATAGGCAGAAAATAGATTGAGCAAACGCTGGGGCCACAAGCTGACTAAATAGGATAGGAAAGGAGAGATTACTTTCTGCAACACAGAAAACCCTACAAAAATCCAAAAATTCTGATTACAAAAATACTGAGATCACACGATCTCGCCACCCGCTAAATCAGATCCCAGTGTGAACAAAACCAAGCTGCAGCCGCTGAAAAAACAGGAAAAAGCAAATGAGCAAATAACAGTGGCTGCAGATAAACTGTGAGGAGCTCAGGCCCCAGGAAGAGACCTATTGATAGAAAAAACCCAGAATTAAAATTATGCTAAAAATAGCAACAGGGTATACTCCAAAATTAGGTCTATACACAAAAAACAAAAGGAGTCATATAACCCATTCAGTATAAAATGGTATATATATTTTATTATAATTTGATATATAAAAGAGTCATGAATCAACATACATCAATTAAAAGACACATATAATCTCATTAATGTGAAGGTCACAAACAACACAATCTGACCTATTTATTGTATAGGACCGGGAATCATAGACTAAAAGTGTATCTCATACCAGAAGTCACAAGAATGTGAACCATTGCCCTATTACCTGGCAATATACCATCAGTAAGTCTATATAGAAAACTTGGGCAATAGTCACAATCATAGTAAATACATATCTAAGAGTCTCACCCAAATAGGTCCCAAAAAGCGGTCAGAATAGGCGGCCCCGACGCGCGTTTCGCGTGGGCTTTCTCAAGGGGCTGTGCATGTATGTGTGTATACAATCGCCATATATATAGCCCCGATGCAGCTGTTTCAATTATGGACATAATGAGCGGCGCATGAACGCGAACACGCAAGGCCGGACGTGACGCCAGTCCCTGGCGTCCATGCAGTGCATGCCGGACCAGGTCGCTGCCATAGCAACCCGGACCAGCACACACCGCACTAAGGACGCCGGAAGTGACGCTCCGACACATGCGCGTCACAGACATGCGCACTAGTCCTGTTACACCTGACCCGGCGTCATGACAACCAGAATCATTACAAAATGATCCCCGTGGATGGCGCAAACACGGAGCACAACTAGAGACGCCGAGGGCACCAGGTATGTACCAGTGCACATCGGCATCATCCACAGTGATCCAGGATCGCGCCCCCACAGACCACCACAATTTAAATTACCCATAAAGCAAAAAAACCCCTGTCACTGAATCAATCATATGCATGTACTATCACAATTAATAAGTGCAAGTAGAATAAAGATTAGTAATTGAAATATCAAAAAGGAAATCGTGAACAGTGATAAATCCGATTAATCAACAATAATAAAAATATATATGTATACAAAAGTGAAACATAAACACAACACAATTGCAGTGAAAAAGTATATATTACATAGGTATACAATAACTTAATCAGTGACAGTATCTTCATTCAATGTGGAATGATTCTTTTCCATTTAGCCGAGATCCAGTAATTCGTAATGGCATCAGGATATATATGGAAATATTCAATGAAGGGACATCAGGTTAAAAACCAATTCAATAATGGAGCATAAATAAATCTAAATTAAAAAATTAAAAATAATAATTAATAAAAAAATACAACACACAAACAAAATAAAACCAAATCATTATTACAAATAAGAAGCAAAACTGATTTGTTCATTGAGGCCTTGGGGCACAGCCCCTTGAGAAAGCCCACGCGAAACGCGCGTCGGGGCCGCCTATTCTGACCGCTTTTTGGGACCTATTTGGGTGAGACTCTTAGATATGTATTTACTATGATTGTGACTATTGCCCAAGTTTTCTATATAGACTTACTGATGGTATATTGCCAGGTAATAGGGCAATGGTTCACATTCTTGTGACTTCTGGTATGAGATACACTTTTAGTCTATGATTCCCGGTCCTATACAATAAATAGGTCAGATTGTGTTGTTTGTGACCTTCACATTAATGAGATTATATGTGTCTTTTAATTGATGTATGTTGATTCATGACTCTTTTATATATCAAATTATAATAAAATATATATACCATTTTATACTGAATGGGTTATATGACTCCTTTTGTTTTTTGTGTATAGACCCAGGAAGAGACCTGGCTGACCTCCACAAAAGTGCAAAAAGCAAGCACAAAAAGAAAAGCAAAAAATATCTTATCTGAAAGCAGGAGATGCAGGCAAGACTCCAGCAAACTTCCAAATGAACCAGGAACCACAATTGAGACAAGAACAATTGATCACCGGCAACAATCATGGCAGGGAACCTCCCTTATATCAGACCAGTCAGTGAACCCAGATTGCCATTCCTCGCTGAAAGGTTCAGTACTGTCTGTAACCACCAGAGGGAGCCTCTGCTCAGAAACCATCTCTAGCACATTCATAACAGAAAATGCTGTAGATATATTATCTCTTGACTTCAGCAAAGCATTTGACAAAGTATCTCACACAATCCTTATTGAAAAAATTACTAAGTATGGAATGGACAAGGCAACTGTTAGGTGGATTCATAACTGGCTTAGTGATAGGACCCAAAGAGTGGTAGTAAATGGCTGCACATAGAGTTGGAAGAGTGTATCAAGTGGGGTACCACAGGGCTCTGTCTTGGGCCCTGTATTGTTCAACATCTTTATCAATGATTTAGATGAAGGAATTGAGGGTAAACTGATTAAATTTGCTGATGACACAAAGCTAGGAGGTATAGCTAATACTAGAGAAGAGAAAGAAGAGGATTCAAAAAGATGTAATTAAACTGGAGCAGTGGGCAGCAACCAACAGAATGGTTTTTAACAGGGAAAAATGCAAAGTACTTCATCTGGGCAATAAAAATGAAAAAAGCATATACAGAATGGGAGGAATAAGGCTAAGCAACAGCACATGTGAAAAAGACTTGGGTGTACTAATAGATCACAGACTGAACATGAGTCAACAGTGTGATGCAGCAGCAAAAAAGGCAAATATAATTCTGGGATGTATTAACAGAAGCATACAGTCTAGATCACGTGAAGTCATTATTGCCCTCTACTCCTCTTTGGTCAGACCTCATCTGGAATACTGTGTCCAGTTTTGGGCACCACATTTAAAAAAATACATCAACAAACTGGAGCAAGTTCAGAGAAGAGCGACCAGGATGGTGTTCGGTCTGCAAACCATGTCCTATGAGGAACGGTTGCAGGATTTGGGAATGTTTAGCTTGCAAAAAAGAAGACTGAGAGGAGACTTAATAGCTGTCTACAAATATCTCAAGGGCTGTCACATTGTAGAAGGATCATCTTTATTCTCATTTGCACATGGAAAGACTAGAAGCAATGGGATGAAACTGAATGGGAGGAGACAGATTAGATATTAGAAAAAACTTTTTGACAATTAGAGTGATCAATGAGTGGAACAGGCTGCCACGAGAGTAGTGAGTTCTCCTTCAATGGAAGTCTTCTTCTTCAAGCATACCCAAGTTGGGGTATGAACTTTTTTTTTTTTTGCCAGGGGACCTCCGATGGGACAAGCAGGTCTTGATGGAACTGTTGGCACCTCCCGGTTATGACTGATTCTTGTCTGTTCCAGCTGTTTTGATCTATTTCCAAAAGTGTATACTTAATGCATTTGAGACTGCCTTGATTGCATTGATTGCATGAGTTAGTCCTGACTGTTACAGAATTTTAATATAAGCAGGGGCTTTGCCTGTGGGGATATTACATGTTGCCCAAATTTGGTGATTTCTGGTTTACCCTTGATATTAAGGGACACCAGCTCACTATGCGAATTGGACTTGCAGTCCATTTTATGTTATCTGTTTACTGTTTGATTAGTGTCTATGTCTCCCGTCCCTTGTTTTTTCCTTTTGTCTCCACATAGGATTGCTTATATTTGCTGTTCTTTTTGGTTCAGAGATCTCTACAGGGTTACTGATTCGAATTCCTGCTCGCATGCATACGGGGTGAGTGGTCGGGGAATCTCATTTTTTGGCATCCCAAAATCTAGCCAAACATGTGTAGCGTCCTATCGCATAATGTAAGGGGTTTCAGTTCCCCTTTAAAATGCAAAAAGGCCTTCCTGGATTACCAAAAGCATAGCCCAGATATTATTTGTCTCCAGGAGACTCATTTCTCCAGCTCTTCATGCCCAAAATACTTTGACTCTGCCTATTCTCGTTTTTTTGTGTCGGCCTGGATCATAAGACAAAAGGTGTAGCGGTCTTCCTTAAAAATAGCTTTCCCTTTCAGCTGGTAAACACCTACACAGATCATGAGGGTAGATTTTTTATTCCTCAAGGAACATTACAGGGACAAAATATCTGTACTGTCAATAGTTATCTCCCAGCCTCGGCCCATTTCTCGGTCTTCAAATTAATCCTAGCCAAACTCAATACGTTCTCATTTAACCATTGATATGGTGTGGCGATTTTAGTTTTACTATTAATCCTTCCCTAGATAGTAGCGCTGCAAAACGCTCTGATATATCTAAGAAAGAGAGGAAGAAAATCCTTAGTCTCTTGAAGGAGAATCACTTAGCAAATCTTTGGAAGGAACATAATGGGACTTCAAGGGGTTACACTTATTACTCTTCAGCACACAAAACGTATTCTAGAATCGACCTTCATTTGACCACCGCTACCTTAGTCCCAACGGCTCTTTATACGCGCCACATACCCTCCTCGTGGTCGGACCACTATGCGGTTATGTCAGTTTTTACATTTAATATAACCACGTCAAGGCTCTATAGATGGAGACTAAACAAGTCTGTCCTTTTAACAAATTTCTTTGAAACTAACACAACGGAGGAGTCCTCACTTGGAGCAATTTGGCTTGCGCACAAAAAATATATTACCGGTTCTCAAATTAAGTTAGCGGCCAACAGGAAAAAAGAAAGGTCTGAATTACAGACCAGATTGGAAAACAAACTGCAGAAGTTAGAATTGGCCAATCAACTCTCTTCATCCCTATACTTACCTAAATAAATTCAAGATACGAATTTACATTTAGAGTCTTACTACCAAAACGGAGAGGGCCCTAACTTGGACTAAAGCCACGTTTTATAAACATGGCAATAAGCCTAATAAGATGCTAGCTCATAAGCTTAGAATGAAAGAGTCACTTAATATAATATCCCCTATAAAAGACCCT
This sequence comes from Oophaga sylvatica, assembly GCA_033576555.1. Taxonomy (NCBI): domain Eukaryota; kingdom Metazoa; phylum Chordata; class Amphibia; order Anura; family Dendrobatidae; genus Oophaga; species Oophaga sylvatica. The sequence goes on from JARQOD010002072.1 coordinate 72,061, forward strand.
AAGGGTCAGATCTCAGCCCACCCCAATGTCATTTATAACACTTTTAGTGAATACTACCAGAGTTTGTATTCGGCTACACAATCACCCCCCACTACTGGAGTCATTCCTTCACAAACTGCATCTACCTAAACTGACTGAGTTTGCGGCACAACAACTCCATTTAGACATCTCTGAGGAGGAAATAGTTTCAACAATCAAAAATTGAATAAAAGGAAAGGTCCCGGGACCGGATGGTCTTACAGCAATATATTATAAACAATTTAGCGATGTGCTGATACCACATATAAAAAACCTCTGTAATTCGCTACTAAACGGCTCACAGTTGCCCCCTGAGTTCTTCGTGGCACATGTAACCATAATCCCTAAACCTAAGAAAGATCATCTCACAAAAAATTATAGACCTATATCCCTCTTAAACATTGACTTAATAATCTTTACATCCATTGTGACTAACAGGAATAATAAAATCCTCCCTCACCTCATCCATCAGGATCAGGATGGTTTTATACCGCGACAGGCCCCAGATAATATTAGGAGAGCGTTAAATATTATTCATACAACTAACCTACAACGAACGCGACTTCTACTGCTTGCATTACATATTGAGAAGGCTTTCGATTCGGTGTCCTGGACATATCTTTTTACGGTTCTATCGGAATTCGAATTCTCCCCTAAACTTATAATTGTTATATGATAGCACTATTGCTTATTTAAAACTCCCTTGAACACATTATACTCCAATTCATATTCAGAAGGGTACCAGGCAGGGCTGCCCTCTATCTCCGGCTCTTTTTGCACTTGCAATGGAACCCATTGCGGAAGCAATAAGGAGATATCAGAATATCCTGAGCCCTGAGAATATGGGAGACCAATATAAAGTCAGCCTCTTTGCGGATGATCTCCTGCTAACATTAATAAGTCCCCACACTACACTCCCTCACTTGTTTTCCACCCTTCACGAATTTGTTGAAGATCTCAGGGTTAAAGATTAACATTGATAAGTCCGAAGCATTATTTGTAAATTTTCCTAAGACAGAGCAAACTAATATAGCATCCCGTTTTGGGTTTATACACTAAGAACATTATCTAACATATCTGGCTATCAACTTAACAGCCAACAGGTAAACTCTGTTTAGGTGGAATTACACTCCAGTGATCCAAAACTTCAGAAGGACCTGGATAGATGGGCTTCCACAAAGTTATCCTGGCTCGGAAAAATACATGCATTAAAAATGGTGTCACTACCTCGCTTCTATCTATTTAGGTCCCTCCCAATTATGGTACCGGCCAGAACGTTTACTCATTTACACTCTATGATGTCTAAGTTTTTTTGGCTAAGAAAACAACCCAGATGAACTTGTCCAATAGATGGTCGTTTCTTGGGTGGCATTTTAAAAACCAGTCCTTAGTATTATGTAAGTCCGCAAGGACAGGGTCCTCTCCCCTCTGTACCAGTCTGTCATTGTAAATTTGTTTACTGTAAACGATATCTATAACTTTGTATGTAAAGGCTGGGTCTCACATAGCGATACACCAGCGATCCCGACAACGATCAGGATCGCTGGTGTATCGCTACATTATCGCTGCTGAGCTGCCAAACAGGCAGCTCAGGCAGCGATCAGTACAAGCGACACTGCGGGTAACATCGCTTAGTTACCCGCAGTGTACCTTGGATACCAGCGCCCTGATGCAGGGAGCTGGTAACCAAGGTACACATCGGGTTTCCAGCTGCTGCGTGGTGCCTGGAAACCCGCTGTGTACCTTGGTTACCAGCTCCCTGCTTCAGGGAGCTGGTATCCAAGGTACACAGCGGGTTTCTAGGCACAGCCCCGCGCCTGGAAACCCGCTGTGTACCTTGGTTACCAGCGGATCGCTGGTCTCCCGCCTGTCACACGCAGCGATGCGTGCCTGTCAGCGGGAGACCAGCGATCAAAAAAATGTCCTGACATTTCAGCGACGATCAGCGATACCCGGCAGGGGGGCTGGTCGTCGCTGAATGTCACACACAGCGATATCGCTGGTGAGCTCGCTGCTGCCTCACAAAACTAGTGACTCAGCAGCGATCTCGGTAGCGATATCGCTATGTGAGACGGGCCCTTAACCCTTTCTTATGTACAGCACCATGGAATTAATGGCGCTATATAAATAAATAATAATAATAGTATTATGACCCTTTAGTATTCACCTGACACTGATAAGAGCTGTAATAAGATGAATAGTAAACACAGAGCAGCCCTCACACAGTATTACTATGACCTGAAGGAGCAATGAAAACCGCCTCACAGGCAGACTCGTCTAGTAGCCCACAACAACCAATCAGAGCTCAGCTTTCACTTTACCTCAGCAGCTTCAGTGATGAAAGCTCCCTGTATAGTAAGCAATAATGACAATCTTACTGTGAGGCATTTTTCGCCTGACCAATATTGCTGCTCAGCAGGGCTGCCACTAGGAATTTCGGGGCCCCATACTGGCAAAATTTTCGGGGCCCCCTTGAGACTCTGCCCAGCCTCCACCCCAGCCCCACCTCCACCCCTTGAACTGTCCACAGTGAAAAGATTTTTTAAGCTGCCACCACGACAAGGTAGACTCTTTTGGCCGGGCCCTACTCTACTCTAACCCATTAAACAATTGTTAAAATATCCAATACAATTTAGGTATATTTTTATTTAATTTTCAATTTTTAAAATGACCAATAATATCACATACAGTGGACAGATACCACCGCACCATGACTAGACACCATATTACCACCACATAGTGACCAAATAATAGCACATACAAGGAACAAATACCACCACACCATGTCCAGACCACATATTACCACCTCATGGTGACCAATAATACCACACACAAGGAACAAATACCACACCATGTCCAGACCACATATTACCACCACATGGTGACCAATAATACCACATACAAGGAACAAATACCACCACACAATGACCAGACCACATATTACCACCACATAGTGACCAAATAATAGCACATACAAGGAACAAATACCGCCACACCATGGATGGACAACATATTACCGCCACATAGTGACTGAACACTACAATACTGATCAGTAATAAAAAAACAAAATACTAATATCACCATAAAAGCCATTATACACAGGAGATCTGTACTTAGCATGCAGTGTCTGTGTACAGGTAATACAGTGATCACCGGTGACATTATACACAGGAGCTCTGTATATAGTGTATAATGTAAAGGTAATACAGTGATCACTGGTTACATTCTACAAAGTACCGCTGTATATAGTAACCACTAGTTATTACTATTCTCTGAACTAGACTAGAATTCTAGAATGCATTTGGCCACTCATCGCTCCTGCAATATCATCTGTACCACTCTAATCAAGCTGTTTCTCCTCTTCCCACAGGTATGCACCAAATTTCCCCAGCTTTGCCAAATTCCTGTGACTGTGTTTTGTGAACTGCATTAACTTTGCATGGTATGCACCAAATTTCCCCAGCTTTGCCAAATTCCTGTGACTGTGTTTTGTGAACTGCATTAACTTTGCATAGTATGCACCAAATTTCCCCAGCTTTGCCAAATTCCTGTGACTGTTTTGTGAACTGCAATAACTTTGCATGCTTTCCCACCGCTTGTGACTGTCTATGAAGTGCATATAATCTCTAGCATTTCACTACTTACCATTTTTCTGTTTGCACAATATATCCTCTCCCCCTGTGTCTCTCATGCATACCTGAGTTGCCAGTCCCTTCCCCCTTCTTTTATTAGCTTTGCTTAACTGTGACCATGTGGTCTGGGTAATCACGCCCACAACCCCCTCACAGCTGATTCCTCTCAAGTGCACATGAGTCTGACCAAGACGTGTCTGACCATCCATTTTTCAACTTCCATCGTTCAAATTACAGATTTCTAATTACTATTCTCTGAATTATACTAGAATTGGACTGGAATTTGACTGTAGGTTGACAGAATATATAACCACTACCATGTTTCCTTTTCTTTTCACTTTTAACCCCATACTACTTACTTTCTTCCTATTCCCTGTAATCCCCCCACCTAGTAAGGAAGTAGTCATTTCCCCCTCCATTCTCCCCAGACATCTCTCCTTCTCCTCAGAAGTGTTCCTCCACGTACAATCCACGTATCCTCTCTTGCTGACAACTTTATCTTCCAAAAGGTAGGGAGAAAACAAGAGGATCTGCTACCTTGGATCTAATCCTTATAAACAGGGAAGAAATGGTTGAGGAGGTAAGAGTGGCTGGGACCCTAGGAGGTAGCGACCATGCTATTTTAGAATTTTGGATAACAAGAGACGGAAGACCTGTGAAGACTCAGACGTCAAGGTTAGATTTCAGAAAGGCAGATTTTAAGGGACTCAAAGAGAATTGGAGGGATCCAATGGCTGGATATCCTTAAGGACAAAAATGTCCAGGAAGGATGGAAAATCTTGAAAAATGAGATTCTCAAAGCACAATTGTTAACAATTCCGAAAAGAGTGAAGAATGGGAAGCATTTAAGAAAACCAGGATGGATGAACACAGAACTTAAACACATGCTAAAAAGGAAGAAAGAAATGTTTATCAAATGGAAAGAGGGAGGCATATCTAAAGAAGAATATAATGCCATCTGCAGAACCTGAAGGGCACAAATCAGATTATCTAAAGCTGACAATGAATTAAGGCTTGCAAGTGACATCAAAAGCAACGAAAAAGGATTTTGGGGATACGTCAAAAGTAAAAAAAAGTCAAAGATGCTATAGGATTTTTACAGGATGAAAATGATGAAATGGTAAGACAGGATGTTGAGAAGGCTGAACTTAAATTCCTATTTTGAATCTGTTTTCTATCAGAAAGGAAATCTAACATCAACTGATCTTCACTGTCCTAATAAAGGAATAGAAGAATCCAGGATATATATAAACAGAAAGACAGTGAGGAAACACTTAGCTAACCTAAATGAATTCAAGTCTCCAGGTCCAGATGAATTACACCCCAGAGTACTGAAGGAGATAGCAGAAGAAATTCTTGAACCACTGTCCATAATCTTTGAAAATTCTTGGAGAACAGGAGAAGTCCCAGAAGACTGGAGAAGAGCAAATGTTGTTCCTATCTTCAAAAAGGGGAAGAAGGTGGACCCAGGGAACTACAGGCCGGTGAGTCTGACTTCTATACCAGGAAAGATCTTTGAACAAATTATTAAAGAACATGTATGCAAGTACCTGGATAAGAATGAAGTGATTAAACAGTCAGCATGGGTTTCTAACTAATAAGTCATGTCAGACTAACTTAATTTCCTTCTATGACAGAATCACTGACTGGGTGGATCAGGGAAATGCTGTAGATATAGTATATCTTGACTTCAGCAAAGCATTTGACAAAGTATCTCACACAATCCTTATTGAAAAAATGACTAAGTATGGAATGGACAAGGCAACTGTTAGGTGGATTCATAACTGGCTTAGTGATCGGACCCAAAGAGTGGTCGTAAATGGCTGCACATCCAGTTGGAAGAATGTCTCAAGTGGGATACCACAAGGCTCTGTTTTGGGCCCTGTATTGTTCAACATCTTTATCAATGATTTAGATGAAGGAATTGAGGGTAAACTGATCAAATTTGCTGATGACACAAAGCTAGGAGGGGTAGCTAATACTAGAGAAGAGAGAGAGGATTCAAAAAGATATAAATAAACTGGAGCAGTGGGCAGCAGCTAACAGAATGGATTTTAACAGGGAAAAATGCAAAGTACTGCATCTGGGCAATAAAAATTAAAAAATCATATACAAAATGGGAGGAATAGGGCTAAGTAACAGCACATGTGAAAGACTTGGGTATACTAACTAGCTGCAGCCGCCGGCTTCAAGAAGACATCGATACTTACCTTCCGTTGCTGCATCCCTGTCGGCCGCGGCAGCTTCCTCCTGGCAGTGCGGTGACGTAGTACCGCTCATTAAGGTAATGAATATGGACGTGACGTCTCTCCCATAGGCGTGGCGTCCATATTCATGCCCTTAATGAGCTGTATACGTCACCGCTGCGCACAGGAGGAAGCTGCCGCGGCCGACAGGGATGCAAGGGACCTGCAGCGACGGAGCGAGGAGGGTAAGTATGATGGGGGGGAGGACGGGGAGCCCAGCGGAGCCATGTATACAGGATGGGAGGGTGAGAGCAAGCCATATATACAGGATGGGAGGGGGGAGCGGAGCCATGTATACAGGATGGGAGGGGGAGCGGAGCCATATATACAGGATGGGAGGTTGGGAGCGGAGCCATGTATATAGGATGGGAGGGTGGGAGCGGAGCCATGTATAGAGGATGGAGGTTGGGAGCGGAGCCATATATACAGGATGGGAGGTTGGGAGCGGAGCCATGTATACAGGATGGGACGGGGAGCGGAGCCATATATACAAGGATGGGAGGTTGGGAGCGGAGCCATGTATACAGGATGGGACGGGGGAGCGGAGCCATATATACAAGGATGGGAGGTTGGGAGCGGAGCCATATATACAGGATGGGAGGGGGGAGGGAGCCATATATACAGGATGGGAGGTGGGAGCGGAGCCATATATACAGGATGGGAGGGTGGGAGGGAGCCATTATACAGGATGGAGGGTGGGAGCGGAGCCATATATACAGGATGGGAGGGTGGGAGCGGAGCCATATATACAGGATGGAGGGTGGGAGCGGAGCCATGTATACAGGATGGGAGGGTGGAGCGGAGCCATGTATACAGGATGGGAGGTGGGAGCGGAGCCATATATACAGGATGGGAGGGTGGAGCGGAGCCATGTATACAGGATGGGAGGTGGAGCGGAGCCATTATACAGGAGGGGTGGAGCGAGCGGGAGCATATATACAGGATGGGAGGGTGGGAGCGGAGCCATATATACAAGGATGGGAGGTTGGGAGCGGAGCCATATATACAAGGATGTGAGGGTGGGAGCGGAGCCATATATACAAGGATGGGAGGGTGGAGCGGAGCCATGTATACAAGGATAGGAGGCTGGGAGCGGAGCCATATATACAGGATGGGAGGTTGGGAGCGGAGCCATGTATACAGGATGGGAGGGTGGGAGCGGAGCCATGTATACAGGATGGGAGGGTGGGAGCGGAGCCATATATACAGGATGGGAGGTTGGGAGCGGAGCCATATATACAAAGATGTGAGGGTGGGAGTGGAGCCTTGTATACAAGGGTGGGAGCAGAGCCTTGTATACAAGGGAGTCACATTCACATTATAAATGTTATAATTAAATGATGAGTATGCACTACTACTAAACTACAACCCGTCCATAGCCCCGCCCCTTATGACAAAAGCCCCACCCCTGCCACACCTCCATCCCCGCCCTGCCGAGCCATGGAAGAATGGTCTTTCTTGAAGCCGGTCCCTGGTGCAAAAAAGGTTGGGGACCACTGATTTAGAGAATCCTGCTTTGAGCAGGGGGTTGGACCAGATGGCCCAGGAGGTCCCTTCCAACTCTACTATTCTATGATTCTATGAATCCTTTTTCTCCAGAAACACACGGCCACACCATGTCTTATCCTGTTCCCACCTTCTAACGCTCTGTCTGTTACTCCTCACTGCTGGTGACATATCCCCAAATCCTGGCCCTCCTCAACTCATCCCCACACTCACTTCTATGACCCTGCCACGATCCTCTACACGTCTTCGCAACCATGATAACCTCATACCCATTCACCCAGCCCCCACTCCTCCGGTCCCCCTACCTGGAGCACTATGGAACGCACGCTCGGTCTGCAATAAATTGTCATTTATCCATGACCTCTTCATCACCAATAAACTCTCCTTCCTTGGCATCACCGAAACCTGGCTCACACCCCTGACTCAGCCTCACCAGCTGCACTCTCATACAGTGGATTCCACCTATCTCACACCCCCCGCCCCAGCAACAGACGTGGTGGAGGAGTTGGTTTGCTCCTGATACCTGCTCCTTTACCCCAATTCCACTACCCCCCTCCGCTACTATTCCCTCATTTGAGGTGCATTCCGTCCACATCTACTCCCCCACCAACCTCCAGCTGGCTGTCATCTACCGCCCCCCCAAAACTTGCCATCTCCACCTTTCTCAATCACTTCACCACCTGGCTGCTCCATTTCCTCTCTGTTGACATCCCCACTATCATCATGGGTGACTTCAACATCCCTATTGATGCTTCCACCCCAGCGGCCTCTAAACTTTTATCGCTCACTGCCTCCTTTGGCCTCACTCAATGGTCCTCTGCGACCACTCACAAAGATGGTCACACGCTCGACCTTATCTTCACCCGCCTCTGTTCCCTTACTAATCTCACTAACTCACCCCTTCCCCTGACTGACCACAACCTACTGACGTTCTCTTCTCTCTCCTCTTTTAGTGCACAACCCCCACTCCACAAACTCCCCCTCGCAGAAATCTCAAACACCTTAATTTACCAATGCTCTCTGAGTCCCTCCTCCCTCTTACAGACATATCTTCACTTCATGACACAGATTCTGCTTCCACCTTTTATAACACTACAATAACAGCAGCACTTGATTCGGCCACCCCCCTCACACATAGCGAATTTTGTACAATCAACAGGCAGCCCTGGCTGACCAGCCTCACCAAAGAACTGAGACGGGCTTCCAGGGTTGCAGAGCGGAGATGGAAAAAATCCCGCTCTGCCGAGCACCTAACCGCATACAAGCAGTCCCTCACCAGCTTCAAGTCCATGCTCACTGCTGCAAAGCAAACTTACTTCTCATCTCTCATATCCTCCCTGTCTCACAACCCTAAACAGCTCTTCAACACTTTCAATTCTCTACTCTGTCCCCCAGCACCTCCTCCTTCTCCTCTCATTTCTGCTGAAGACTTTGCCTCTTTAAGCAGAAGATCGATACGATCAGAGAAAGCTTTGGCCCACAGCCCCCATTGCCCCTCTTAGCTGCTCAACCCTCTTCCTCCAAAACCAACTTCTCCACCTTGACAGATCAGCTTTCCACCCTCCTATCAAGATCACACCTCACCACTTGCATTCTTGACCCGCTCCCATCCCCTCACCCCTACTCTAACACACCTCTTCAACCTCTCACTTACAAATGGTGTCTTCCCCTCATCCTTCAAACATGCCTCGATCACACCCATTCTCAAACAGATCTCCCTTGACCCATCCTTTGTGTCTAGCTATCATCCGATATCTCTTCTCCCTTATGCCTCAAAACTACTGGAACAGCATGTCCATCTTGAACTGTCCTCCCACCTCTCCTCCTGCTCCCTCTTTGACCACTTACAATCAGGCTTCCGACTGCATCACTCAACTGAAACTGCCCTAACTAAAATCACCGACCTACTAACCGCCAAGAGCAAGCGACACTACTCTGTCCTCCTTCTCCTGGACCTGTCTTCTGCCTTCGACACTGTGGACCATTCCCTCCTGCTACAGATTCTCTTATCTCTTGGCATCACAGGCTTGGCCCTATCCTGGATCTCATCATATCTAACAAACCGAACATTCAGTGTCTCCCTCTCCCACACCACCTCCTCACCTCGCCCCCTGTCTGTCGATGTTCCCCGAGGCTTAGTTCTAGGACCCCTACTCTTATCCATCTACACCCTCGGCCTGAGACAGCTCATAGAATCCCATGGTTTGCAGTATCATCTCTACGCCGACGACACGCAGATCTACCTATCTGGACCTGACCTCACCTCCTTACTGACCAAATCCCACAATGTCTGTCTGCTATTTCTGCTTTCTTCTCTGCTCGCTTTCTAAAACTGAACATGGACAAAACAGAATTCATCATCTTTCCCCATCTACTCTACTCCCCCACCAGACCTGTCCATCAACATCAATGGCTGCTCACTTTCCCCAGTCCCGCATGCTCGGTGCCTCGGAGTGATCCTCGACTCTGCCCTCTTTTCAAGCCACATGTCCAAACCCTTGCCTCCTCCTGCTGTCTCAAACTCAAAAATATTTCCCGGATCCGTGCATTCCTTGACCATGAAACTACAAAAACACTAGTGCATGCCCTCATCATCTCCCGCCTCGACTACTGCAACCTCCTACTCTCTGGCCTTCCCTCTAGCACTCTGGCACCACTCCAATCCATCCTGCACTCTGCTGCCCGACTAATACACCTGTCTCCTCGTTATTCCCCAGCCTCTCCTCTCTGCCAAGCCCTTCATTGGCTTCCTATCGTCCAGAGGCTCCAGTTCAAAACCCTAACCATGACCTACAAAGCCATCCACAATCTGTCTCCTCCATACATCTCTGACATGGTCACCCGGTACATACCCACACGCAACCTTCGATCCTCAAGATCTCCTCCTCTACGCCCCTCTTATTTCTTCTTCCCACAACCGAATACAAAGCTTCTCCCGTGCCTCTCCCATACTCTCGAACTCTCTACCCCAACACATCAAACTCGCGCCTACCATGGAAACCTTCAAAAATAACCTGAAGACCCACCTCTTCCGACAAGCCTACAACCTGCAGTGATCATCAGTCTACTGAACCACCGCACGACCAGCTCTACCCTCTCCTAGTGTATCCTCACCCATCCCTGTAGACTGTGAGCCCTTGCAGGCAGGGTCCTCTCTCCTTCTGTACTTGTGTGTGCCTTGTATTGCTCATGTTTACTGTACTTGTCTATATTTGCCCCTCTTCACATGTAAAGCGCCATGGAATAAATGGCGCTATAAAAATGTATAATAATATAGTATACAGTGTATAGTGTCATTGTACAGGTAACACACTGACTCACCAGTGACGTCTCTAGGTGAAGTCTTTCATCTTCGCTTTCAATCTTCATCCAGCACAGACCACCGTCACTTCTTCCAGCCAGGGCTCATCTCTTCAGGAAATAACACAGTTATCTAGAGCACTGCTTGCAGAACACATTACTTATTTTTTCCCAAATTGTAAACTACACCAGATGAAGAAAAAAAGTTGACAGTGTTGCTCTGCACAGTAACAGGACCGCCTACCCCATTTAAAACAGTATCCTCAAAAAATAAAATAAATACATCACTGCAGTAATAATATCCCTAAATTAACCCCTATTGTAATAATATCCCCCTTCCTGGCCCCTGTGCGTCTCATTTCTGGCTCCAGCCATATGTTCTCCTATCCTGCCACCATGTGATGTCCCATCCTGCCCCATCTGTCCCATGATCCTACCCCATCTGTCCCCATCGTATCCATCCTGCCCCCATGATCCTGCACCATCTCTCTTCATCTTGCTCCATGATCCTGCCCCATCTGTCCCATGATCCTGCCCCATCTGTACCCATCGTATCCATCCTGCCCCATGATCCTGCACCATCTGTCTCCATCTTGCCCCATGATCCTGCCCCATCTATCTCCATCCTGCCCCATCATCCTGCCCAATCAGTCCCATGATCCTGCACCATCTGTCTCCATCCTGCCTGATGATCCTGCCCCAGGCCATCTGTGTCATGATCCTGCCCCATCTGTCCCCATCGTATCCATCCTGCCCCATGATCCTGCACCATCTGTCTCCATCCTGCCCCATGATCCGGCCCCATCTGTCCCATGATCCTGCCTGATCTGTCCCCATCGTATCCATCCTGCCCCATGATCCTGCACCATCTCTCTCCATCTTGCTCCATGATCCTGCCCCATCTATCTCCATCCTGCCCCATCTGCCCCTTGATCCTGCCCCATCTGTCCCATGATCCTGCCCCATTGGCCCCATGATCCTGTCCCATGATCTGTCTCATGATCCTGCCCCATCGTATCATCCCACCCCATGATCCTGCACCATCTGTCTCCATCCTGCCCCATCTGTCTCAATCCTGCCCCAAGCCATATGTCCCATGATCCTGCCCCCATCTGTCTCCATCCTGCCCCCATCTGTCTCCATCCTGCCCCATCTGTCTCCATTCTGGCCTATCTGTCTCCATCCTGCCCCATCTGTCTCCAATACTGCCCCCGTGACTCCATCCTGCCACCCGTGTCTCCATCCTGCCCCCCGTATCTCCATCCTTCCCCATGACTCCATCCTGCCCCCCTCGTCTCCATCCTGCCCCCTCGTCTCCATCCTGCCCCTTCGTCTCCATCCTGCCCGTGTCTCCATCCTGCCCCCGTGTCTCCATCCTGCCCCGTGACTCCATCCTGCCCCCGCATCTCCATCCTGCCGTGTCTCCATCCTGCCCCGTGACTCTATGTTGCCCCCGTGTCTCCATCCTGCCCCCC
>JARQOD010002073.1:0-42270 GCA_033576555.1 Oophaga sylvatica
TTTGCTACGAATTTACACCTTTAATTAACCCTACAGGTGTGAAATTTTGCAACATAGTCTGATTTAATTGTTTGTGCAAATTAGGCTGGAGTCACACACAACCACAAAAATCGGTCCGTTTTAGACGGTCGACAATCGGATCAAAATAAAAAACATCACACATCCTTCTGGCATCCGATTTTCCTTCAAAGAATGCGATTTAATCGCTGTGTGTACCTTGTAACATCCGATTTTCATCCGACTTGCGAGATTTCTCGCAGGCTTGCAAAACTGACATATAATGGATCCAAAAGAATAGTATTTTAAATGCCAAAAGAAGAATAGATATATAACACATATATTTATTTATAAATATATATAAATATATAATATATATATATGTCATTGTGACATATATATATATACATATATTTATAGTTCTTACACTTCTACATACTGTTATAGCCGCTAATTCAATTGCCGGCTTCAGTGAAATCACAGAAGCCGACATGAAATGATACATTGTTTCCACACATTTACCATGTAATTTCATGTATTTTTATAATGTTTGAAACAACAATTACTGAGTATATGTGTGCTAAATTTCAGACATGTAGGGGTAAATTAAAGGTGTAAAATTCGTTAAAAAAAAATGCGTGGGCTCCCGCTGTATTTCTCCACCAGACAGACAAAGCAAGCGAGTGGGGGCAGTAATAATAGCCTAGGGAGGGTACATTTTTTTTTGTGCCCCCCCTGGCTATAACATCTGCCCCCAGACACCCCAGAAGGGCAAATCTATAATTAGATTCGCCCTTCTGGCACTTTGCCCGTCTTCCCATTGCCCTGTATGCGGTGGCGAATGGGTTAATAAGGGGTTAAAATGACCTTGCAATTGAAAGGTCACTTAAGCCAGGTTAATAATTGATAGCTGTCAATTAGGCAACTATCAATTATTAATCCTATTGTATGAAAGAAAAATCAAACACACACACTTTAATAAAAAATAAGTTTAATTAAATAATCACACAGTTTTTGACCATATTTTATTTTCCTGCTAAAACCATTTCCTGTAATAAAAATAAAATAAAAAAGCAAAATTATACTTACAATCCGATGTACAGTCAGGTCCCACGGTGTAATCCATCAGAAAGGGTTAACAGGTTAAAGGTCGCAGAGAGCTAATAATCTGTCTCAACCCTGTATTCCCCTGAATGAATAACTTCCTCTCCCAGAAAGTAGAGGAATAGATTCATGAATGGAGCTTAAATAGATTTCTTGCCAATTTAACTGTAGTGACCTGACCTAAAGGGAAAGTGGACACAATCAATTAAGCTTCATTCATGAAACACATCCTCTCCTGTCGCCAGGAGAGGAACTTATTCATCCATGAGCTTGAGCTGAGATGCAGGATTACTTGCACTGCTTGGCTCAAAGCTAGTTAACCCTTTGTGAAGGATTTACAGCGTGGGACGTGACAGATCGGCGGAATAGGTAAGAATAATGTTGTTTTATATTCTTTTTCTTTATTTTAGGAGATCAATGGCTTCGACGGATTTAGTGTAAATAAAATATGGTCAAAAAAATGTGTTTTTATTTCATTAAAATTATTTATTCTTAAAGTGTGTGTGTTTTTTTTTTCTTCAATAGGATTAATAATTGATAGTTGTCTAATTTGACAGCATCAATCATTAACCTCCTTAAGGTCACCTTTCAATTGCAAGGTGACAGTAAGGTGAGATTAAACCCATTCGCCACGCTACAGGGCAATGGGAATAGACGGGCAAAGTGCCAGAAAGGGCGAATCTAATTATAGATTTGCCCTTTCTGGGGTGTCTGGGGCAGATTTTTAGTAGCCAGGGGGGGCACAAAAAAATGCACCCTCCCTGGGCTTTTATTATCTGCCCCACTCCTTTTTGCTTTGTCTGTCTGGTGGAGAAAATACAGCGGGAGCCCACGCATTTTTTTTCAACGAAATTACACCTTTAATTAACCCCTACATGTCTGAAATTTTGCACAAAACACTCATGTAATTGTATGTTTCAAACATATATAAAAATACATGAAATTACATGGTTAAATGTGTGGAAACAATGTATCATTTCATGTCGGCTTCTGTGATTTCACAAAACCCGGCAATTGAATTAGCGGCTATTACAGTATGTAGAAGTCTAGGAACTATAAATATATGTATATGTACATGTCACAATGACATGTATATATATATGTATGTGTTCTATGTGTATATATCTATTCTTTCTAGTCTTTATTAAAGCTGTCAGTGTGATTTTACAGTATAGGCGGGGATGAATTGCCGGCTTTTCTAAAGGACACCGATGCGATTTCATCGCAAGTCACACAGTGTGGTCCGTTTGTAATCAGATTTTTCATCGCTCCCATAGACTTGCATTGGGCGATTGTCGACCGACAATCGGTGACAATCGCAGCATGCTGCGATTTGTACACGGACGTTTAAAACGGACCACAAAAAAAATCTGATACTGTGAGCTGCTCCATAGATTAACATAGGTCCGACTGCAATGCGATATTTCATCGCATTGCAGTCGTCCGATTTTGTCGCCAGTGTGACTCCGGCCTTAGATAGCAAAGGACATGAAAGACATGGTTAACCCTATGTACACCAAGTGTCATTTCATGTCACCCGACATGAAATGACACTTGGTGTACATAGGGTTAACCATGTCTTTTCATGTCCTTTGCTATCTAATTTGCACAAACAATTAAATCAGACTATGTGTGCAAAATTTCACACCTGTAGGGTTAATTAAAGGGTAAAATTCGTTGTAAAAAAAACGGACTTTTTGCTACGAATTTACACCTTTAATTAACCCCTACAGGTGTGAAATTTTGCACACATAGTCTGATTTAATTGTTTGTGCAAATTAGATAGCAAAGGACATGAAAAGACATGGTTAACCCTATGTACACCAAGTGTCATTTCATGTCGGGTTCTGCATTTTCCACAAAAGCCGGCAATTGAATTAGCGGCTATTATACTATGTAGAAGTGTATGAACTACAATATAAATATATATATATATGTGTCACAAATTCAATGACATGTATATATATATATGAGGTGTAAAATTGCTGAAAAAAAATGCGTGGGCTCCCGCCCTATTTTCGCAACCAGACAGACAAAGCCATGAGTGGGGGCAGATAATAATAGCCCAGAGAGGGACCATTATTTTTGCCCCCCCGGCTACTAACATCTGCCCCCCAGACACCCCAGGAAAGACAAATCTATAATTAGATTCGCCCTTTCTGGCACTTTGCCCGTCTATTCCCATTGCCCTGTAGCGGTGGCGAATGGGTTAATATGGGGTTAAAGCCACCTTGCTATTGAAAGGTGACCTTAAGCCAGGTTAATAATTGAGAGCTGTCAATTAGACAACTATCAATTATTAATCCTATTGCATGAAATAAAAATAAAACACACACACTTTAATTAAAAATCATTTTAATGAAATAAAGACACATGTTTTTGACCATCTTTTATTTTACTGCAAAAACCATTTCCTGTAATAAAAATAAAATAAAAAAGCAAAATTATTCTTACCTATCCCATGCACAGTCAGGTCCCACGGTGTAATCCTTCAGAAAGGGTTAATGTTTACTGCAGGGACCGCAGCTAATGCTGCAGCCTCACAGTAAACCCCAAATGAATGAGTTCCTCTCCTGCCTGACAGGAGAGTAAAGGCTGGGTGTCACATAACGATACACCAGCGATCCCGACAACGATATGCACTTGTCAGGATCGCTGGTGTATCGCTACATGATCGTGCTGCTGAGCTGCCAAACAGGCAGCTCAGGCAGCGATCTGGGACAGCGACACTGCGGGTAACATCGCTTAAGGGCCCGTCTCACATAGCGATATCGCTACCGAGATCGCTGCTGAGTCACTAGTTTTGTGACGCAGCAGCGAGCTCACCAGCGATATCGCTGTGTGTGACATTCAGCGACGATCAGCCCCCTGCCGGTATCGCTGATCGTCGCAGAAATGTCAGGACCTTTTTTTGATCGCTGGTTTCCCTCTGACAGGCACGCATCGCTGCGTGTGACAGGCGGGAGACCAGCGATCCGCTGGTAACCAAGGTACACAGCGGGTTTCCAGGCACCGCGCAGCGCTTGGAAACCCGCTGTGTACCTTGGATACCAGCTCCCTGCATCAGGGCGCTGGTATCCAAGGTACACAGCGGGTTTCTAGGCACAGCCCCGCGCCTGGAAACCCGCTGTGTACCTTGGTTACCAGCGGATCGCTGGTCTCCCGCCTGTCACACGCAGCGATGTGTGCCTGTCAGCGGGAAACCAGCGATCAAAGGTCCTGACATTTCAGCGACGATCAGCGATACCCGGCAGGGGGGCTGATCGTCGCTGAATGTCACACACAGCGATATCGCTGGTGAGCTTGCTGCTGCGTCACAAAACTAGTGACTCAGCAGCGATCTCGGTAGCGATATCGCTATGTGAGACGGGCCCTTAAGTGGAAAGCTTAATTGATTGCTTTCCACTTTCACTTCAGGTCAGCCAGGGACACAATCAGTGACGTCAGAGGGAACTGATTAACAAAAATAGGGGTTCCCTTCGAAAAAAAATGGCGTGGGGTCCCCCCTATTTTTGTTAACCAGCCAGATGAAGCAGACCGCTGAGGCCTGGATTTTCAGGCTGTTAAGGAGCCAAGATCCATGGACCTTGCCAGCCTGATAATACCAGGCCACAGCAGTCTGTATATCTTGGCTGATTAACAAAAATAGGGGATCCCCTCGAAAAAAATTGGCGTGGGGTCCCCCCTATTTTTGTTAACCAGCCAGATGAAGAAAACCGCTGAGGCCTGGATTTTCAGGCTGTTAAGGAGCCAAGATCCATGGACCTTGCCAGCCTGATAATACCAGGCCACAGCAGTCTGTATATCTTGGCTGATTAACAAAAATAGGGGATCCCCTCGAAAAAAATTGGCGTGGGGTCCCCCCTATTTTTGTTAACCAGCCAGATGAAGAAAAACCGCTGAGGCCTGGATTTTCAGGCTGTTAAGGAGTCAAGATCCATGGACCTTGCCAGCCTGATAATACCAGGCCACAGCAGTCTGCATATCTTGGCTGATTAACAAAAATAGGGGATCCCCTCGAAAAAAATTGGCGTGGGGTCCCCCCTATTTTTGTTAACCAGCCAGATGAAGCAGACCGCTGAGGCCTGGATTTTCAGGCTGTTAAGGAGCCAAGATCCATGGACCTTGCCCGCCTGATAATACCAGGCCACAGCAGTCTGCATATCTTGGCTGATTAACAAAAATAGGGGATCCCCTCGAAAAAAATTGGCGTGGGGTCCCCCCTATTTTTGTTAACCAGCCAGATGAAGCAGACCGCTGAGGCCTGGTTTTTCAGGCTGGTAAGGATCCAATATCCATGGACCTTGCAAGCCTGATAATACCAGGCCACAGCAGTCTGCTTAGCTTGGCTGGTTAACAAAAATAGGGGATCCCCTCGAAAAAAAAAACGGCGTGGGGATCCCCCCTATTTTTGTTAACCAGCCAAGTAAAATGCAGACTGCTGCGGCCTGGTATTAAAAGACTGTCAAGGCCCATGGATTTTGGCCCTCAACAGCCTGATAATACCAGGCTACAGCAGCCCCACATTTGGCGCATCAAAAGATGTGCCAATTGTGGCACTTTACCCGGCTCTTCCCACTTGCCCTGTAGCGGTGGCAAGCGGGGTAATAAGGGGTTATTGTCACCGTTGATTGCACGGTGACAATAAGCCCGGTTAATAATGGATAGGTGTCAATAAGACACCGATCCATTATTAATCCCAAAGTTATTAAATGTATAAAAAAAAGACACAGCAAGAAAAAAGTATTTTAATGAAATAAAAGAGACAACACAGTTTTCATTTCTTTTATTACTCTCTCATTCCTGCGACGCCATCGATCTCCTGTAAAAAAAGAAAAAAAACAAACCAACAGTATACCACCTGTCCGACGCAGTCCATAACGATAGTCCCACGACGATCCAGCTCTGCTACATCGCAATGACAGGCAGAGCCTGTCATTGCAACGCAGCACAGCTGATTACCTGCTTCCCCGGCGGTGACGTCATCGGACTGACTGCTTTACGGCCGGGATTACCCAGCAGTCACTGCAGTTATCGCGAGAAACTGCATGTGACCGCCGGGGAAAGAAGATGGCGGCCATGAAGCAGTGCAGGACGTGACCGCCGGAGATCTTCTGCCGGGTAAGTGCCGCTGACTCCTGACAGACCCGACCGACGGACACTGACAGTGACAGTGACAATCCCGATTCCGGTATCCGATAAGACGAAAATATCGGAACTCGGAATCGGAATTCCGATACAGCTAATATCGGCCGATACCCGATATTTGCAGTATCGGAATGCTCAACACTAGTCCCTGCCCATGAAATATTTGTCTTCCTGTGCTGTGTGCTAAAGCTAAGTGGTTGAAAACACAAAAAAGCACAGTAAAATCAAAAAATACTCTTACAAAAAATATAACAGTAAACAGCAAGTGCCAATAAAAAAATGGAAAAACACAGGGTATTTGGTTAATACGTTTTTTGCAAAAAATGTATATTAAGCCGCTCTACCCAACGTCAAGGTGTACCCATATTAGAGCAGTCACTGACTAATGTATGTAATCCCTATCTGATGTACTTAAAAACCTGGTCATATGTATAATACCTGTATGAGCAGTATTCAGAAAGGTAATGTCCAATGTGGACACGCTGCATAGAACAAATTTTATGTGCACGGCTCATAAAGGAGGGGCGGAGATCTCCCTAGTCTTGTATAAACTAAAAAAACAATTGGTTAAAAACAGAAACACATGAGCCCTGCACATAGTGATCAAGCCTGTAGAGACATTGTTCACACCACCAGAAGACTGAAAACACAAAAAAGCACAGTAAAACCAAAAAATACTCTGTTGCAAAAAAATATAACAGTAAACAGCAAGTGCCAATAAAACAATGGAAAAACACAGGGTATTTGGTTAATATGTTTTTTGCAAAAAAATTATATTAAGCCGCTCTACCAAACGTTAAGGTATACCCATATTAGAGCAGTCCCTGACTAATGTACGTAATCCCTGTCTCATGTATTTAAAAACCTGGTCATATGTATAATATCTGTATGAGCAGGATTCGGAAAGGTAATGTCCAATGTGGACACGCTGCATAGAACAACTTTTATGTGCATGGCTCATAAAGGAGGGGCAGAGACCTTCCTAGTCTTGTAGAAACAAGAAAACAATTGGTTAGAAACAGAAACACATGAGCCCTGCACATAGTGAGCAAGCCTGTAGAGACATTGTTCACACCACCAAAAGACTGAAAACATAAAAAAGCACAGTAAAACCAAAAAATACTCTGTTGCAAAAAAATATAACAGTAAACAACAAGTGCCAATAAAAAAAGTTAGTTTCTTGTGGTGCTGAAGAGGCTAACAACCCTTTCTATGCTGGTCAGAAACATGCAGCTCCATTTCAGCTTCTTCTGATCTGGTCATTACCTTTTCCTATATAAATTGGTCAGACCTTCTTGTCCCTGCCCGTGAAAGATTTGTCTTCCTGTGCTGTGTGCTAAAGCTAAGTGGTTGGAGTAGAGTTGTTGTAGAAGTGTTCTGTGGTTTTCTGTAGTAAGTGTGTGTTTATCTCCTGGTCCCTATTTAGTATATTCCTTCCTGTCCCTATCCTTCTCCCTATTGTTAGCTAGTGCTTTTGTATGATAGAGGTCTTGTTATCCCTGTTTTGTCTTTGTGTCTTGTTTTACGTTACATTTCTGTTCCATGCCTCATGGAGTGGGGAGGGGACAGACCAGGGTTTAACATGAGCATAGTAAGGTTAGAGACTCGAGCCTATCTACCTTCAAGAGTACCCCCGGGAAAGGTATAGTTAGGCTCCCAGTTCTAGGGACAGTTTGAGGCCCCCTTCCTTACCGAAAAACGTTACAGTGTGCCAGTGGGCCAAGGGTATTGTAGATCAATGAATCTTTGTGATTTATAGAGCCTATAAATGTTGCTTTGATGTAAATTCTTCCCACAATGTAGCAGGGGTATAGCTAAGAAGGAGCATTTGCCCATGGTAGTTGGGTCCAAGAGGGATTTGCATTACACTTGCACATTACAGCTAGCCTTAATATGTCCTCCTGTAGATGTGCCTGCCTGCTACACTGTTTTGTACCTATTTATTTGTTCATTTATTTTTTTATTTATTTAATTATTTTGCAGTGCATTTTGTTCATCCATTCACCCAGTACTTGTCACTGCTTCTTGTGGCTGCATATTTGTTCCTTGTCTTGTTCTTTTACTTTTAAAATGTGAAAGACCTTTAATCTTGATTAAACTAATGTGATTGTTGTTTGTTATGTTTTTGTTGTGCTTTTGTGAATAGTGATACATTTTCTACATATTGCTGTAGGTAACAAACAAACTACGGATTTACATCAAACGGTAACCGTAAGGCCGGAGTCACACTGGCGACAAAATCGGATAACTGCAATGCGATGAAATATCGCATTGCACTCGGACCAATGTTAATCTATGGAGCAGCTCCCAGTATCAGATATTTTGTGGTCCGTTTTAAACGTCCGAGTGCAATCGCAGCATGCTGCGATTGTCACTGATTGTGGGTCGACTATCGCCAATGCAAATCTATGGGAGCGATGAAAAATCGGATTACAAACGGACCGCACGTGTGACTTGCGATTAAATCGCACCGGTGTGCTTTAGAAAAGCCGGAAGTTTATCCCCGGCTATACTGTAAAATCACACTGACAGCTTTAATAAAGAATAGATTCAATACATATACACACATAGAATACATATATATATATATATATGTCATTGTGACATATATATATATATATACATATATTTATAGTTCATACACTTCTACATACTGTAATAGCCGCTAATTCAATTGCCGGCTTTTGTGAAAGTACAGAACCCGACATGAAATGACACATGGTTTACATACAGTTAACCATGTCATTTCATGTATTTTGTTTCAATAGTTTTTTATTGAATTTATAACAAGAAAATCAAAAATACAACATTCCACAAGTGGATAATAGGTCCGATCTGTACATTGTATATGTAATATGATTCATGGGCTTTAGTAACGTTAAAACAACTCATGTGTTTACTCTGAATAAACGAAATAAAACAATTAACCCCTTCACCCCCAAGGGTGGTTTGCACGTTAATGACCGGGCCAATTTTTACAATTCTGACCACTGTCTCTTTATGAGGTTATAACTCTGGAACGCTTCAACGGATCTTCGCGATTCTGAGATTGTTTTCTCGTGACATATTGTACTTCATGTTAGTGGTAAAATTTCTTCGATATAACTTGCGTTTATTTTTGAAAAAAATGCAAATATGGCGAAAATTTTAAAAATTTTGCAATTTTCAAACTTTGAATTTTTTTTCCCTTAAAACAGAGAAATATGTCACACAAAATAGTTAAGAAATAACATTTCCACATGTCTACTTTACATCAGCACAATTTTGGAACCAAAATTTTTCTTTGTTAGGAAATTAGAAGGGTTAAAAGTTGACCAGTGATTTCTCATTTTTACAACAAAATTTACAAAGCCATTTTTTTAGGGACCTCCTCACATTTGAAGTCACTTTGACGGGTCTATATGGCAGAAAATACCCAAAAGTGACACCATTATAAAAACTGCACCCCTCAAGGTACTCAAAACTACATTCAAGAAGTTTATTAACCCTTCAGGTGCTTCACAGGAGCTGAAGCAACGTGGATGGAAAAAATTAATATTTAACTTTTTAGCCACAAAAATGATCTTTTACAAACTTTTTTTATTTTCACAAGGGTAAAAGGAGAAAATGGACAGATAAAGTTGTTGTGCAATTTCTCCTGAGTACGCCAATACCCCATATGTGGGGGAAAACCACTGTTTGGGCACACGGCAGAGCTCGTAAGGGAAGGAGCGCCGTTTGACTTTTTCAAACTAAAATTGTCTGGAATTGAGATTGGACGCCATGTCGTGTTTGGAGAGCCCCTGATACGCCTAAACAGTGGAAACCCCCCACAAGTGACACCATTTTGGAAACTAGACCCCTAAGGAACTTATCTAGATCTGTTGTGAGCACTTTGAACCCCAAAGTGTTTCACAAAAGTTTATAATGCCTGGGTGTGAAAAAAAAAAAAAAACAATTTTCCACAAAAATGATTTTTTAGTCCCAAATTTTTGATTTTTCCCAAGGAAATTGGACCCCAAAACTTGTTGTCCAATTTTTCCTGAGTACGCTGATACCCCATATGTGGGGGGGGAAACTGTTTGGGCGCACGGCAAGGCTTGGAAAAGAAGCAGTAACGTTTTGGAATGCAAACATTGATGGGGGTCATGTTCCGTTTGTAGTGCCCCAGATGAGCCTAAACAGTGGAAACCCCCACAAGTGACCCCATTTTGGAAGCTAGACCCCTAAGGAACTTATCTAGATCTTTGGTGAGCACTTTGAACCCCAAGTGCTTCACACAAGTTTATAATGCCCGGGCATGAAAATAAAAAATCCTATTTTTTTCCCACAAAAATTATCTCTTAGTCACTAATTTTTTATTTTCCCATAGGTAACAGGAGAAATTGGACCACAAAATTTGTTGTCCAATTTGTCCTGAGTATGCTGATACCCCATATGTGGGGGGGAACCACTGTTTGGGCGCATGGCAGAGCTCGGAATGGAAGGAGCACTATTTGACTTTTTCCAACCAAAATTGGCTGGAATTGAGATTGGACGCCATGTTGCATTTGGAGAGCCCCTGATGTGCCTAAACAGTGGAAACCCCCCACAAGTGACCCCATTTGGGAAACTAGACCCCCTAAGGAACTTATCTAGATCTTTGGTGAGCAATTTGAACCCCCAAGTGCTTCACACAAGTTTATAACGTAGAGCCGTAAAATTAAAAAATTATATTTTTTCCACAAAATTGATCTTTTCACCCCAATTTTTATTTTCCCAAGGGAAACAAGACTCCAAAAGTTATTGTGCAATTTGTCCTGAGTGCGCTGATACCCCATATGTGGGGGTAAACCACTGTTTGGGTGCATGGCAGAGTTTGGAAGGGAAGGAGCGCCGTTTGACTTTTTCAACGCAGAATTGGCTGGATGCCATGTCGTGTTTGGAGAGCTCCTGATCTGCCTAAACAGTGGAAACCCCCAAAAATGACACCATTTTGGAAACTAGACCCCTCAAGGAACTTATCTAGATGTGTGGTGAGCACTTTGAACCCCAAAGTGCTTCACAGAAGTTTATAACGTACAGCCGTAAAATAAAAAAATTCTTTTTTTTTTTACAAAAATGATTTTTTAGCCCCCAATATTTTTTTTTCACAAGGGTAACAGGAGAAATTGGACCCCAAAAGTTGTTGTCCAATTTGTCTTGAGTACGCTGATACCCAATATGTGGGAGTAAAATAACTGTATGGGCGCACGTCGGGGCTCGGAAGGGAAGTAGTGACGTTTTGGATTGCAGACTTTGATAGAATGGTCTGGGGGAGTCATGTCGCATTTGGAGAGCCCCTGATGCGCCTAAACAGTGGAAACCCCCCACAAGTGACCCCATTTTGGAAAATAGACCCCACAAGGAACTTATCTAGATGTGTGGTGAGCACTTTGAACCCCGAAGTGCTTCACAGAAGTTTATAACGTACAGCCGTAAAAATAAAAAATCCTTTTTTTTTTTACAAAAATGATTTTTTCGCCCCCAATATTTTATTTTCACAAGGGTAACAGGAGAAATTGGACCCCAAAAGTTGTTGTCCAATTTGTCCTGAGTACGCTGATACCCAATATGTGGGAGTAAACTACTGTATGGGCGCACGTCGGGGCTCGGAAGGGAAGTAGTGACGTTTTGGATTGCAGACTTTGATGGAATGGTCTGGGGGCGTCATGTCGCATTTGGAGAACCCCTGATGCGCCTAAACAGTGGAAACCCCCCACAAGTGACCCCATTTTGGAAAATAGACCCCACAAGGAACTTATCTAGATGTGTGGTGAGCACTTTGAACCCCGAAGTGCTTCACAGAAGTTTATAACGTACAGCCGTAAAAATAAAAAATCCTTTTTTTTTTACAAAAATGATTTTTTCGCCCCCAATATTTTATTTTCACAAGGGTAACAGGAGAAATTGGACCCCAAAAGTTGTTGTCCAAATTGTCCTGAGTACGCTGATACCCAATATGTGGGAGAAAACTACTGTATGGGCACACGTCGGGGCTCGGAAGGGAAGTAGTGACGTTTTGGATTGCAGACTTTGATGGAATGGTCTGGGGGCGTCATGTCGCATTTGGAGAGCCCCTGATGCGCCTAAACAGTGGAAACCCCCCACAAGTGACCCCATTTTGGAAAATAGACCCCACAAGGAACTTATCTAGAAGTGTGGTGAGCGCTATGAAGCCCCAAGTACTTCACAGAAGTTTTATAACATACAGCCGTAAAAACAAAAAAATCATTTTTTTTTTTACAAAAATGATTTTGTCGCCCCCAGTTTTTTATTTTCCCAAGGGTAACAGGAGAAATAGGCCAAATTGCACAATAACTCTTGGGGTCCAGAGTATGCTGATACCCCATATGTGGGGTAAACTACTGTTTGGGCGCATGGCAGAGCTCAGAAGTGAAGGAGCACCATTTGACTTTTTCAACGCAGAATTGGCTGGAATTGAGATCAGACGCCATGTCACATTTCGAGAGCTCCTGATGTGCCTAAACAG
This sequence comes from Oophaga sylvatica, assembly GCA_033576555.1. Lineage (NCBI taxonomy): Eukaryota > Metazoa > Chordata > Amphibia > Anura > Dendrobatidae > Oophaga > Oophaga sylvatica. The sequence continues at coordinate 12,740 of JARQOD010002073.1, forward strand.
CAGAAACCCCCCAATTCTAACTCCAACCCTAACCCCAAACACCAATAACCCTAGTCCCAACCCTAACCACAAACCTAACCCTAACACACCCATAACCCTAATCCCAACCCTAATCCTAACGTTAGCGCCAACCCTAACCCTAATACTAACGTTAGCGCCAACCCTAACCCTAACTTTAGCCGCAACCCTAACCCTAACGGGAAAATGGAAATAAATACATTTTTTAAATTTTATTATTTTTCCCTAACTAAGGGGGTGATAAAGGGGGTTTGATTTACTATTTATAGCGGGTTTTTGTGATTGGCAGCTGTCACGCTAAAAGACGCTTTTTATTGCAAAAAATAGTTTTTTGCATCACCACATTTTGAGAGCTATAATTTTTGCATATTTTGGCCCACAGAGTCATGTGAGGTCTTATTTTTTGCGGGTATGAGTTGACGTTTTTATTTGTACCATTTTTGAGCACGTGACATTTTTTGATCGCTTTTTATTTCGATTTTTGGGTGGTTAGAATGAACAAAAATCAGCAATTCATGAATTTCTTTTGGGGAGGCGTTTATACCGTTCCGCGTGTGGTAAAATTGATAAAGCAGTTTTATTCTTCGGGTCAGTACGATTATGGCGATACCTCATTTATATCATTTTTTTAGGTGTTGGCGCTTTTATAGAATGAAAACAATTTTATATAAAAAATCATTATTTTTGCATCGCTTTATTCTGCGAGCTATAACTTTTTTATTTTTTCGCTCATGATGCTGTGTGATGGCTCGTTTTTTGCGGGACAAGATGATGTTTTCAGTGGTACCATGTTTATTTATATCAGTCTTTTTGATCGCGTGTTATTTCACTTTTTGTTCGGCGGTATGATGATAAAGCATTGATTTTTTGATTCGTTTTTTTTTTTTTTAAGGGGTTCACTAAAGGGGTTAACTAGTGGGACGGTTTTATAGGGGGGGTCGTTACGGACGCGGCGATACCAAATATGTGTACTTTTATTGTTTTTTTTTTTTTATTTACAGGAAAAAATGAATTTATTGGGGAATATTTTTTTTTTTTTTTATGATTTTTTTTTACACTTTTTATTTTTACTTTTTTTACTTTTTTACTTTGTCCCAGGGTGGGACATCACTGTATTTTATCAGATCGCTGGTGTGACAGTGTGCACAGCACTCTGTCACACCAGCGATCGCTCTGGCATCGCTGCAGGCTTCCCCAGCGCCTGCTCTCAGCAGGCACTGAGGAAGCCGCCTCCCTGCAGGACCCCGGCGCCATCTTGGATCCGGGGACCTGGAGGGAGGACGGACCCTCGGAACAGCGCGACACATCGCGCTGCTCTGAGGGTCTCAGGGGAGCGCGCAGGGAGCCCCCTGCCTGGCGATCCTCCCCTGTGCCCCGGGTACACCGCGATCATGTTTGATCGCGGTGTGCCAAGGGTTAATGTGCCGGGAGCGGTCCGTGACCGCTCCTGACACACAGTCACGGGTGTCAGCTGTGATAATCAGCTGACACCCGGCGGCGATCAGCTGCGCTCCCCTCGGGAGCGCAGCTGATCGCCCATGACGTACTATTCCGTCCATGGGAATTAGGTCCAGGGTCACATGGACGGAATAGTACGTCTGATGGCAGAGAGGGGTTAAGCAACCCAACTTGTAGTGTCAAATAATACTAGTCAAGCAGAACTGGGACTCCTTCAGAGCTACTAGGTATTTTGCTATGCTACTTAACCAGGGACCTTGAGAGAAGCTTAACTTTAACAAACACAATAACCAGAACCGTTACACAAAAGAGTACAAAACAGAAATAAAGACAGAGACAAACAAGACGAACAGATTACAATAGGTGGGGAGGGGGGTACGGGAAGGACCAAGAAGAGTATGAGACCAAACAAGAAGGCTCTAATCATTCTGTATCGATTGACAGTAGGCCTTCCAAGGGGCCCAAATACGTTCACATCTGGCAAGTGTATTAGAACGTTTGGCAAATAAGGTCTCTAATATGTAATGGTCTTGGAGTGTCTGTGACAGCTGAGACACTGAAGGACATAGAGGCGTCTTCCAGTGCCGAGCAACCAGGGTTTTGGCTGAAAGAAGCATATGACCAATAAGTCTACGCATTTTTAAAGGTATACCGTCTATTCCAAGCAGGCACAGCAACAGCGATGGGTCATCGGATACATGATACCCAAAGACCCTATTAATAAGGTGAATCACGTCTCTCCAAAATGATCTAATCATAGGGCAGGACCAGAAGATATGTAAGATGGTACCTTTTCCTCCACAGAGTCTCCAGCACCTGTCTGATGAGTCTGGGAAAAATGTAGCCAGTTTGGAGGGGGTGAAGTACCACCTAGTAATGCATTTTAGGTGTGATTCTCCCAGAGTGGCGGAGTGAGTTGATTGTTTGGCCCATTTTATAGCTAATGACCACTGAGTAACGGAATATTGTTTGCCAAAGTCCGATTCCCAATTAACCATATGTCGTGACTTGATAAGGAACGAGTCATCATTAAACAATTTGTTGAGGTTCCGAGTGGATATGAGGCGAGCGGAGATCCGGATATTAGAGACGTATTCAAAGATATCAAGGGGTATAGTACGTTTCAATATGTCTGACGATAGAAATGAACGGGCTTTAGTAAGGTGGAAAGCGGTTAAGGGAGGAATTTCCCCCATCATAGGAAAGTTTAACACGTCGCCCCATGTCGTAAGTCCCAATTTGTCCCAATTACGACAGTCCAGGCCTTGAATGCAGGACTGAAGGACCTTAACATGCAAGTTCGTCGCGGTGACTGCGAGGTCATCTCGAAGCTTAGTACTCAGCACTTCCCAGCTTTGAAACGTCGCTTTTACAGTAGAAATGGGCAGTGAAGATTTAACTTTAGTTATAAGATAAGTCAGAAGATGATTACCCAGGGCTTCTCTTCCGTACAGCGATTTCTCAATCAGTGGCCATGATGAATGCGTGGAATTAGACCACCAGTGTCGTGATTGTTGTATTAGAATGGCATGATAGTACGCCAAGAGGTTCGGGACTCCGGCTCCGCCATGCTCTCTAGCTTTCTGTAGGATTGTTGTGGAGACACGTGGCTTACCCCTATCCCAAACAAAGCCGGACAGCTGTCTCTGTAGAGTATGTATGTGCTTGGTTGCAAAGGGAACATTCAGGGCCCTAAAAAAAATATAACACTTTAGGGAGGGAAATCATTTTGCGTCAAAGACCTCGCCCTATCTTGGATCTCCTCATACCTTTCCAACCGCACATTCAGCGTCTCCCACTCCCACACTACCTCCTCGTCCCACCCTCTCTCTGTTGGAGTTCCCCAAGGCTCTGTTCTAGGACCCCTACTCTTCTCAATCTATACACTTGGCCTGGGGCAACTCATAAAGTCCCACGGATTCCAGTACCACCTTTACGCTGATGACACTCAGATCTACCTCTCTGGCCCAGACATCACTTCTCTGCTATCCAGAATCCCGGAGTGTCTATCAGCCATATCCTCCTTCTTCTCCTCCCGCTTCCTCAAACTCAATGTGGACAAATCTGAACTCATAATCTTTCCCCCATCCCACAGATCTTCCTTACCTGACCTATCTACCACAATTAACGACATCACGCTTTCCCCCGTACCAGAAGTCCGCTGCCTCGGAGTAACCCTTGACTCTGCCCTGTCCTTCAAACCGCACATCCAAGCTCTTTCTACCTCCTGTCGCCTTCAGCTCAAAAATATTTCAAGAATCCGTCCTTTCCTCAACCCTCAATCTACTAAAATGATTGTGCACTCCCTCATCATCTCCCGCCTCGACTACTGCAACACCCTTTTCTCTGGCCTCCCTGCTAACACCCTCGCACCTCTCCAGTCCATCCTTAACTCTGCTGCACGACTAATTCACCTCTCTCCTCGCTACTCCTCCGCTTCTCCCCTCTGCAAATCTCTTCACTGGCTCCCATTCCCTCAGCGTATCCAGTTCAAATTACTAATACTGACCTACAAGGCCATCTATAATCTGTCTCCTCCATATATCTCTGAACTAATCTCCCGATATCTTCCCTCACGTAATCTCCGATCCTCCCAAGACATCCTTCTCTCCTCCACACTTATTCGCTCCTCACCCAACCGCCTCCAAGACTTCTCCCGAATATCCCCCATCCTCTGGAATTCTTTGCCCCAACACATCCGACTATCAAACTCATTCAGATCCTTCAGACGGAACCTGAAAACCCATCTCTTCAGGAAAGCCTACAGCCTGCAATGACCCTGCTGCCTCCTCACCACTACCGGAGTTATTGCCTCAACCAACACCGGAACTGCTGCAACCCCCCGACCTACTGTCTCCTGCCTCACAATCCTGTAGAATGTAAGCCCGAAAGGGCAGGGTCCTCTCCCCTCTGTATCAGTCTGTCATTGTTAGTTTGTTTACTGTAAGTGATACCTGTAATTTGTATGTAACCCCTTCTCATGTACAGCACCATGGAATCAATGGTGCTATAGAAATAAATATTAATAATAATAATAATAATAATAATTTTATATGCCATAATACGGCCCATCCAAGAAAGTTCAACTTTATGTACTGAGTCTATATCATTCTGGATGGATTTTAGCAGGGAGGAAATATTGATGGGCAATAAGTTTTTAAAATTGGCTGGTAAATCTACGCCGAGGTAACGGATCTGCGAATCAGCCCATTGAAAGTTAAATTCAGTGGTAATGGCCTGTTTGAGATTCAATGGAATATGAATCCCCAGTATATTGGACTTGGAGTAATTAATCTTGTAGAAGGAAATGGAGCTGAATTCATCCAAAATCGCACAAGCCGCCCTTAATGAGGGTAGCGGATTGTTTAGCATCAATATGATGTCATCCGCATATAGACTAATTTTATGCTGTCGACCCCCCACTGCTACCCCTCTGACTCTCAGCTCAGTACGGATTTTTTCGGCCAAGGGTTCCATTATCAAGTCGAATAAAAGAGGGGACAGGGGGCAGCCCTGCTGAGTACCGTTCGTTATTACGAAGGGGGGAGATAGGGCGCAACCTGCAAGAACCCTAGCGGATGGAAACGAGTACAGGGATTTGACTGAGCGAATGAATGGCTCACCGAAGCCAAATTTTTCCAGAACTCTGAAGGCATAGCCCCAGTGAATGCGGTCGAACGCCTTCTCCGCGTCTAGAGATAGCAGCAGAGAAGGCACCCGCTCCCGCCCCATGTGCTGCAGTAGGTTTAGTATCCTGCGTGTGGCATCAGAAGTCTGATTAATAAATAATAAAGCCAGTTTGGTCATTATGGATAAGTAACGATAGAACTGTCATCAGTCTACTAGCGAGAATTTTGGCATATAGCTTCGTGTCAATATTCAATAAAGAGATGGGTCTAAAGTTGCCCGGGGAATTGGGTGGTTTACCAGGTTTTGGTATTGTGATTATTGTGGCTGACAGAAATTCGCTAGGTGGAGTGGAGGAACGTCGTATGGAGTTAAACATAGCGGTCATGGGTTCTAGCAGGATGGTAGAAAATGTTTGAAAATATTCCGCTGAGAAGCCATCAGGCCCTGGGGCTTTCCCACGGGTAGCATGTTGAATAGCGTGAAGGACTTCGTCGGTGGAGAAGGGAGCATTAAGCAAAGCTATTTTGTCTGAGGGGACTTGTGGAAGATTCACAGAATCCAAAAAGGAATCTATGGCTTGTGAGGTTGGCTGAGCATTGGCAGAGTCGTCTTTTAAGTTATATAGAGCCTCGTAAAATTGACTGAATTTTTGTGCAATATCGTTAGGGTGGGAAATTTTCTGTGAGGGGTTTCGGTCATCTATTAAGTATGGTATGGATGATTTAATACGCTTTTGTTTCAGTTTATTTGCCATGTACCGTGAAGTTCTGTTCACTGAGGAGTAATGTGTGGCTTTCAGTGTTGTGATATATTTGTCATGTAATGAAAGTAAAAGTAGTTGAAGATTGTGTCGGCATTCCATCAGAACTCTATGGTTGGCAATGGAGGGTTGTGATTGCAACTGTTGTTCAGCATGTTTGACGTCTGCTAGTAGTTTATCCATGTTATTTGTTAGTAGCTTTTTGCGGCGAGCACCTAGCTGGATTAATATACCCCGAATGACCGGTTTATGGGCGAGCCAAAGCGTGGTGGGACCAATATCGGCATTGGAGTTAAGGGCAAAGTATTCCGTGATATGTTTCGTGATAAGTGACATCGAATCAGGGTCCGAGTAAAAGGAGATGTTGTTTCGCCAAGTTCTATTCATGGTTGGGGGAGGTTTCATCGACCAGCGCAGTCGAACAGGGGCGTGGTCGGACCATGTAGAGGTACCAACACTCGCCTCAGCAATAGATGGAAGAGTCCATCTATCAACCACTAGGAGATCTATTCTAGAGAAAGATCTGTGTCATGGTGAGTAGAAGGAATACTCCCTGGAGCTAGCATTAAGACATCGAAAGGTGTCGAAAAGTTCCTGTGAATGTAGCCAGTGTTGGAGGCAAGTTGCCGAGTCTCTCTGTGGGCCAGTAGAGTCCACCGAGTGGTCCGGGACTAGGTTGAAGTCCCCTCCCATGATGATGCTACCCACCGCCATTCGACGAACTTTGCGCATGACCTTATTAAGGAAGCGAATTTGCCGGGAGTTTGGAGCGTAAACGTTTATAAAAGTGACTGGTGTCGATTGAATATTGCCCACCAGGATGATATATCGACCCCCTGGATCGCAGTAGGAATTATCGCAACTGAAATCTGTGCCTGCCCGGAACAAGACCGCAACACCAGCCTTTTTTTTTAGTAAATGATGAAAAAAATGTCTGTGGAAACCTGGTATTGCTCAACCCTGGAGAGTCTGAGATGCGGAAATGGGTTTCCTGTACAAAGATCACGTCAGCTCTAGAAGATATTGCATCCCGCCAGAGCTGAGATCGTTTATAGGGAGAATTGAGACCTTTCGCAATAATAGACCAAATCGAAACTGCCATGGAGAAGAAAATCAGAAAATGTGTTACCATCTCTAGGATACAGTAGAAGGCCAAACAACAGGTGAGGAGTCTTCTTACAAGTTTGCCAAGGAATCAGCAGAGTAACATGAGCATATAAAGTCCGGTCTCTGTGGGGGGGAAAAAAGGAAGACACAAAAGGATAAGGGAAGACAACAAAAACAAGTGTTAAACAGTGAAGCAAGAGAGCACTAGGCATACGTGTGCTCCTCGAACAATCACTCGGAATTTCAATTAAGGGCAAAGTTCAAACCAACCAGCCTGAACACCCCCTACATGTAGGAAAGTGACTGGTCAACCTTAGGTGCAGAGAGGGTCCAACCCGAGGAAGAAAATAAAAATAAAAAGAAAAAGAAAGTGTGCAGAAGAAGATCCGGATGTCAGCATTCAACGTCGTGTGGATTGATGAAACCAGTCAACGATCGCTTTCGCGGGCCTCGCATCAGGAGAAGAATGCACGGGATGATCAACTCTGATGCCCAAGGAATTCAGCAGGGCACAGCCAGACTTCAAAGCTGAGACTACGTGGGTCTCATTGCGATAACGAAAAATGATTTTCGTGGGGAATCCCCATCTATATTGCACATCTGAGGCACGCAGAGCAGTGGTGATAGGCATTAAATTGCGACGTGCTTGTAGGGTGGCTCGCGAAAGATCCATGTAGATCTGGATGTCAGAATGAGGACCAGGCAGGGGAGAGTTCTTACGCGCGGAGAGCAGTAGTTCTTCCTTGATATGAAAGTAATGAATCCTAAGTATCACATCACGGGGAATATTTTCCGCGAGGAATTTCGCTTTTGGCAGGCGATGAATTCTGTCTATGGTGAGATCACGAGATGAGGCATCAGGCAATAAAGTTTTAAACAGAGTAGTCGCATAGTCCCTAAGATCCTCCTTTAGAACAGATTCAGGGACCCCCCTTAGCTTCAGGTTGTTCCTGCGGCTTCTGTCCTCTAAGTCCACTAATTTGGCTTGTAGCGCAGTGACTTCATCCTGTAGAGCATAGTGGGCATCAAGCAAGCTATTATGTGATTCTATCACTTCTCCCACCTTATCCTCCATCGCACTCACTCTTGTTAGTGCTCCTGTGAGTGATTTATCCATAAAGTGTTGCAAACCATCTAGCTTACCCTGAATAGATGTGTTCAGAGCCAGTATAAGTTCTTTGAGGTACTGCTCAGAGACAGGCTGGGTTGATGCAGGGGCTGAGGATAGCATCTCTGTAGCTGCAGCAGCAGCATTACTCACAGTTTGCAGGGCACCATCTATATCAGCTCCTGTAAGATGCTGTCCAGGACTGGGAGCCGGAGAGTGGCCGTCTTCACAGGACTCAGCGGTGTGCAGCGCCATGATGGAGGCGGAGTCTTGTCTCTCCGTCGAGGGCGATGGCTGCGATGCAGAAGAGGACGCCGGCGATGCGGAACGGGGTCCCGTCCCCAGAGCCCCGGCGGCGAGCGCAGAGGCAGGCGGGGAATGCGAAGAACGTGGGGTCCTGCGATTGGCGGCGGAGGAGGCAGCCGAGCGCTTGGTAAGTCCTGCGGACAGAGGCTGTAACCTATTGCGTGCGGGCGCCATGTTGGATCCTTCTGTTCTGGGATCTGCAAGTAAAAATCAGTCAGCCTCCTCGAGTTGGCGCTTCCTCTTTTCCTGGTTGACATCCTCTGATGCCCGGGTCTTTAAAACAGCCCTGGAAGCCAAAGGTGACCAAAATGAACGCTGTGTGTAGTCGTTTATAGAGGGTGCTGCAGGAGCTCACAAGCTAGTGCGTCTTGTCAGATCAGGCGGTAGCCACACCCCCCATTTCATGTATTTTGATATATGGTTTGCACTAACAATTACATGAGTGTATGTGTGTGAAATTTCACACATGTAGGGGTTAATTAAAGGTGTAAATTCGTTGTAAAAATATGCGTGGGCTCCCGCTGTATTTTCTCCACCAGACAGACAAAGCAATTGAGTGGGGGCAAATAATAATAGCCCAGGGAGGGTGCATTTATTTTGTGCCCCCCCTGGCTACTAACATCTTCCCCCAGACACCCCAGAAAAGGCAAATCTATAATTAGATTCGCCCTTTCTGGCACTTTGCCCGTCTATTCCCATTGCCCTGTAGCGGTGGCGAATGGGTTAATAAGGGGTTAAAGCCACCTTGCAATTGAAAGGTGACTTTAAGCCAGGTTAATAATTGAGAGTTGTCAATTTGACAACTCTCAATTATTAATCCTATTGTATGAAAGGAAAAAAACACACACATTAATTATTAATCCTTTTAATTAAATAAATACACAGTTTTGGACCATAATTTATTGCTCAGCTGTAATCCCCTGAATGAATCAGTTCCTCTCCCGGCGAAAGGAGAGGAAGTGATTAATGTGTGAAGCTTAATTGATTTCTTCCCACTTTCACTTCACCCTGACCTGACCTGAAGTGAAAGTGGGAAGCAATCTACATAAGTTCCTTGATGGGTCTAGTTTCCAAAATGGTGTCATTTGACGGGTTTCCACTGTTTAGGCAGATCAGGAGCTCTCCAAACACGACATGGCGTCCAGCCAATTCTGCGTTGAAAAAGTCAAATGGCGCTCCTTTCCTTCCAAGCTCTGCCATGCACCCAAACAGTGGTTTACCCCCACATATGGGGTATCAGCGTACTCAGGAAAAATTGCACAATAACTTTTGGAGTCTTGTTACCCTTGGGAAATTAAAAATTGGGGTGAAAGATCATTTTTTTGGAAAAAATATGATTTTTTAATTTTACGGCTCTATGTTATAAACTTGTATGAAGCACTTGAGGGTTCAAATTGCTCACCACAGATCTAGATAAGTTCCTTAGGGGGTCTAGTTTCCAAAATGGGGTCACTTGTGGGGGGTTTCCACTGTTTAGGCACATCAGGGGCTCTCCAAATGCAACATGGCGTCCAAACTCAATTCCAGCCAATTTTGGTTGGAAAAAGTCAAATGGTGCTCCTTCCATTCAGAGCTCTGCCGTGCGCCCAAACAGTGGTTCCCCCCCACATATGGGGTATCAGCGTACTCAGGACAAATTGTACAACAACTTTTGTGGTCCAATTTCTCCTGTTACCTTTGGGAAAATAAAAAATTGGTGACTAATAGATAATTTTTGTGGGAAAAAAATAGGATTTTTTATTTTCATGCCTGGGCATTATAAACTTATGTGAAGCACTTGGGGGTTCAAAGTGCTCACCACAGATCTAGCTAAGTTCCATAGGGGGTCTAGTTTCCAAAATGGTGTCACTTGTGGGGGTTTCCACTGTTTAGGCTCATCTGGGGCACTGCAAACGGAACATGACCCCATCAAAGTCTGCATTCCAAAACGTTATTACTTCCTTTCCAAGCCCTGCCGTGCGCCCAAACAGTTTCCCCCCCACATATGGGGTATCAGCGTACTCAGGACAAATTGGACAAAAACTTTTGGGGTCCAATTTCCTTGGGAAAAAAAAAATTTGGGACTAAAAAATAATTTTTGTGGAAAATATTTTTTTTTTCACACTCAGGCATTATAAACTTTTGTGAAACACTTGGGGTTCAAAGTGCTCACAACAGACCTAGCTAAGTTCCATAGGGGGTCTAGTTTCCAAAATGGTGTCACTTGTGGGGGGTTTCCACTGTTTAGGTGCATCAGAGGCTCTCCAAACACGACATGGCGTCCAATCTCAATTCCAGCCAATTTTGGTTTGAAAAAGTCAAACGGCGCTCCTTCACTTACGAGCTCTGCCATGTACCCAAACAGTGGTTTTCCCCAACATATGGGGTATCAGCGTACTCAGGAGAAATTGCACAACAACTTTTTCTGTCCATTTTCTCCTTTTACCCTTGTGAAAATAAAAAAAGTTTGTAAAAGATCATTTTTGTGACTTAAAAGTTAAATATTAATTTTTTCCTTCCACGTTGCTTCAGCTCCTGTGAAGCATCTGAAGGGTTAATAAACTTCTTGAATGTGGCTTTGAGTACCTTGAGGGGTGCAGTTTTTAGAATGGTGTCACTTTTTTTTTTCCTGCCATACAGACCCCTCAAAGTGACTTCAAATGTGAGGTGGTCCCTAAAAAAATGGCTTTGTAAATTTTGTTGTAAAAATGAGAAATCGCTGGTCAACTTTTAACCCTTATAATTTCCTAACAAAAAAAAAATTTGGTTCCAAAATTGTGCTGATGTAAAGTAGACATGTGGGAAATGTTATTTGTTAACTATTTTGTGTGACGTATTTCTCTGTTTTAAGGGAATAAAAATTCAAAGTATGAAAATTGCAAAATTTTTAATTTTTTTGCCATATTTGCATTTTTTTCAAAAATAAACGCAAGTTATATCAAAGAAATTTTACCACTAACGTGAAGTACAATATGTCATGAGAAAACAGTCTCAGAATCGCCAAGATCCGTTGAAGTGTTCCAGAGTTATAACCTCATAAGAAACAGTGGTCAGAATTGTAAAAATTGGCCCGGTCATTAACGTGCAAACCACCAGTGGCGTAGCGTGGGGGGGGGGGGGGGGGCGGTCCGCCCCAGGCGGCACATGTGTGGGGGCGGCACGGAGGAGATCGGAAGTACTCACATCTCTCTCACATCCAGTACAATTGAAGCTCTGACCGCCGGGTCAGAGCGACGTCTGCAGCGTGATCAGGTCATGTGATCACGCTGCTGACGTCACTCGTCGTCGGCGCCCAGAAGGGTGAACATTTGTGGTGAGTGTGCTCCATTATGGAGCTGAAGATACCACAGAAGATAAATGGGGGACATACTGTGTGAGTGTGTGTGTATTGGGGGGGGGTTTCGAGTGAGGATGGGGGTTCTTTTATGTGTGGGGGGATTTGGAGTGGGGATGGGGGATACATTATGTGTGGGGGGGATTTGGAGTGGGGATGGGGGTTCTTTTATGTGTGGGGGGATTTGGAGTGGGATGGGGGTTCTTTTATGTGTGGGGATTTGGTGGGGATGGGTTCTTTTTGTGGGGGGTTTGAGTGGGGATGGGGGATACATTATGTGTGGGGGGGATTTGGAGTGGCGATGGGGGGTTATTTTATGTGTGGGGGGATTTGGAGTGGGGATGGGGGGATTTAATGTGTGTGGGGGGGATTTGGAGTGGGGATGGGGGGTTATTTTATGTGTGGGGGGATTTGGAGTGGCGATGGGGGTTATTGTATGTGTGGGGGGATTTGGAGTGGGGATGGGGGTTCTTTTATGTGTGGGGGATTTGGAGTGGCGATGGGGCATTTAATATGTGTGGGGGGATTTGAGGGTACTGAAGAGTATGTATGAGGAAACAGTATGGGGGATGGGTGCAGACAGTATGGGGAGCGAACGGGTGAATGCATGTGGACACAGTATGGGGAGTGAGGGTGATGGGATGTGTGCAGACACAGTATGGGGAGTCAGGGGTATGTGTGAGCAGACAGTATAGAGAGTGAGGGGGTAAATATATGAGGAGACAGTATGCTGAACAGGGGGGATGTGAGAGGAGACAGTGTGAGGAGGGAGGAGAATAGTGTGAGGCGACAGTATATTGCAGATATTTTTATTTAGGTGCATTATAATGACTCTTCTGTCTTTAAGGGCATCGTGTGGAGAGTTGATGCAGAAGAGCGGAGAAGATGGAAATCTGCAGAGACGGCTGTGGATGAGAAAACTCATCATGGGATCTGGACAAGATGAAGAAAAGGAGAACGACTCCAGAGACAGCGTCATCTATAAGGTACCTGGATGTAAATATTATTTGTGAAATTGACTAATTCTCATGTCTTTATTTGTTAGGAGCATTAAAGGGGTTCTCCAGGTCTGTGTCACATAGAATGACTGCAGACTCAGCACAAACCTGGACAACCCCTTTAATGCTCCTAACATAAATAAAAACATGAGAATTAGTCAATTTCTGAATTCTCACAGTGCGCACTGCACGCTGTTAGGATTCTCTCGTGCCGGTGATTTACATACAAGCGGTCACATGCTGACTAGACATGTGGCCTCACTCAATGAAAATGAACGGAGCGAGGCCGGGCACGTCTAGTCAGAATGTGGCCAGAAGTGTATAAATCACATGCTTATGCTGACATGACCGTGTACTCTCGCCACCGGTAATGAAGAATCCTAAAAGTGTGCAGTGCATTCGTTGTGAGAATTCAGAAGCTGCAATGTCAGGATTCAGCTCTGCAGGTTCCAGTAGTCATCACACGGACACTTTACTCATATGCGATTTTTATACTTATGGTCCTGTGACATCGAGCTTCTCTTCCTGCTTCTCTCAGTTTTTCACTGTACATTGAGAGCATTAGGGAGAGCAGCTCGTGGGTACATGACTAAGTAATAAATAATTATTGTTTATGAAACAGTGTGATCAGCAGTGCTAAGTGGGTGTGGTCAGGGCGTGGATATGGGTGTGACCAGTGAAATGGGTGTGGCTAGGGGTGTGGCCTAAAATTTGCCGCCCCGGGCGCCACGAACAGTTGCTACGCCACTGCAAACCACCCTTTGGGGTGAAGGGGTTAAGCTGGATAAAAATATCCTAAACCAAATATAGGAAAGGCAGAATAAGAAAAGGGGCAAATAAATCCGTAATGTGCAGGAAATCCAAAGGCTAATTTACCTCAATGGCAGGACAGTGGTGACTTAGAGTGGCGTGACCTCCTCCACCCCAAGAAGAAGCTAGTGCGAAATGCGCGTTGGGGTGGAGGAGGTCACGCCACTCTAAGTCACCGCTGTCCTGTCATTGAGGTAAATTAGCCTTTGGATTTCCTGCACATTATGGATTTATTTGCCCCTTTTCTTACTCTGCCTTTCCTATAATTGGTTTAGGATATTTTTATCCAGCTTAATAATTGTATATAGATATATAGATAGGAATGGCTGAGCTTCATAGGGGATTTATCTTTGGATACTATTATCATGAAATTCGTTGTGGCATAATGCTATATATTGTGGGGCAAATCTTTTATGGGGTTATTATGGCGGCCTAAACTATTTAACTTTGGCTTTGGGACAAGTTATATGCAATTGTTGTGACATATTGTTATGGCATCATTTACCTCCTGCTGGGCATTATTATTTTTTTATTATTCACATTTTAGATGTATTAATAAACATTCATTTTTTTAAAACTACTATGCTGGAACGCTTTCTTACGGTTACCGTTTGATGAAAAACCGTAGTTTGTTTGTTATGTTCATGTTGTGAAGTGCCAACCTCTCATATATATAGTTGTGGAATACTTTTTTGGATATAAATATTGCTGTAGGTGATGCTATTAGGATTATGACCTAGCTGTCGAAATGCGTCATTTTTTCTCGCCCAGGGTATCCGTGGTATGCCATTGTCCTTGTTTTTATAATGATATTACAATAAACAATAAAAAAAGTTTTATTTTTAATTCCATCACTGAAGGAAATATTTCTTTTCCATTTGTTGAATTACACCCCGGACCAGGGCGGCTCTGTGCGATGATCCTTTGCCGAACAAGGAGCTTCTACATATGGTGAGCTGACATCCCCCCTTTTCCCTTTCCATTACCTATTAGGATTATGGGTGCAGGAGTGAGCGCCAACAAGTTATTTTTTTTGCCTTGCTCACAGTATTTAAATACAAAGTTAGAGCAGCAAACTAAACCTGCACCCTTTGGCTAGGAGATACGTAGCTGCACTGTTACACAAGAGCATAGCTAATGCTGCAGTTATCCCGAACACTGAAGGTTGAGTGACCACAATTGCTTTTATGCCAGAATTTCAATTAAACCGTAATACAGTGGTGGCCAAAAGTATTGGCACCCCTGCAATTCTGTCAGATAATACTCAGTTTCTTCCTGAAAATAATTGCAATCACAAATTCTTTGGTATTATTATCTGCATTTAATTTGTCTTCAATGAAAAAACACAAAAAGAATTGACCTAAAGCCAAATTGGATATAATTCCACACCAAACCTAAAAAAGGGGGTGGACAAATGTATTGGCACTGTTTGAAAAATCATGTGATGCTTCTCTAATTCGTTGTAATAACCAGCGCCTGTAACTTACCTGTGGCACCTAACAGATGTTGGCAATAACTAAATCACACTTGCAGCCAGTTAAGATGGATTAAAGTTGACTCAACCTCTGTCCTGTGTCCTTGTGTGTACCACATGGAGCATGGAGAAAAAAAAGAAGACCAAAGAACTGTCTGAGGACTTGAGAAACCAAATTGTGAGGAAGCATAAGCAATCTCAAGGCTACAAGTCCATCTCCAAAGACCTGAATGTTCCTGTGTCTTCCGTGCGCAGTGTCATCAAGAAGTTTAAAGCCCATGGCACTGTGGCTAACCTCCCTAGATGTGGAAGGAAAAGAAAAACTGACGAGAGATTTCAATGCAAGATTGTGCGGATGGTGGATAAAGAACCTCGACTAACATCCAAACAAGTTCAAGCTGCCCTGCAGTCCGAGGGTACAACAGTGTCAACCCGTCCTATCCGTCGGCGTCTGAATGAAAAGGGACTGTATGGTAGGATACCCAGGAAGACCCCACTTCTTACCCTGAGACATAAAAAAGCCAGGCTGGAGTTTGCCAAAACTTACCTGAGAAAGCCTAAAACGTTTTGGAAGAATGTTCTCTGGTCAGATGAGACAAAAGTCGAGCTTTTTGGGAAAAACCATCAACATACAGTGTACAGGAAAAAAAAGAGGCATTCAAAGAAAAGAACACGGTCCCTACAGTCAAACATGGCGGAGGTTCCCTGATGTTTTGGGGTTGCTTTGCTGCCTCTGGCACTGGACTGCTTGACCGTGTGCATGGCATTATGAAGTCTGAAGAATACCAACAAATTTTGCAGCATAATGTAGGGCCTAGTGTGAGAAAGCTGGGTCTCCCTCAGAGGTCATGGGTCTTCCAGCCGGACAATGACCCAAAACACACTTCCAAAAGCACTATAAAATGGTTTGAGAGAAAGCACTGGAGACTTCTAAGGTGGCCAGCAATGAGTCCAGACCTGAATCCCATAGAACACCTGTGGAGAGATCTCAAAATGGCAGTTTGGAGAAGGCACCCTTCAAATATCAGGGACCAGGAGCAGTTTGCCAAAGAAGAATGGTCTACAATTCCAGCAGAACATTGTAAGAAACTCATTGATGGTTACCGGAAGCGGTTTGTTCGCAGTTATTTTGGCTAAAGGTTGTGCAACTAAGCATTAGGCTGAGGGTGCCAATACTTTTGTCTGGCCCATTTTTGGAGTTTTGTGTGAAATGATCAAGGATTTGATTTTTGCTTCATTCTCTTTTGTGTTTTTTCCTTGCAAGCAAATTAAATGAAGATAAAAATAGCAAATAATTTGTGATTGCAATCATTTTCAGGAAGACACTGAGTATTATCTGACAGAATTGCAGGGGTGCCAATACTTTTGGCCACCACTGTAAATGGCCCAATTTTATATTGTTGGGTGTCCAAAAATTCTATGTCAGATTCTGGACCCTTGTTGGGCATTTGGGAATGGAAGAGGTGCGTCAAAGGAGAAGTGTTAGAAATGACAGTGATGGCTAGATAATCTAGGCAGCACACCAATACAGTAAAATTAAGTATGCAGTGGATTTTTAATGGCCCATAATGGCTATATTTCGGTCTACATGAGAGCCTTTCTCAAGCTGGCTTTACTGCATTGGAATGCTGCCTTTTTTGCTATTTTTAGGGAATTGGTGCTGCACCTATTTTTCCAATATCCATCCATCCATGTCCGAAAATATTCAAACAGTTTATCAGTATAACACCCCACCCCGGATCTGCCCCCATCACCCCTCCCTATGCCATGGACTTTTATAGCCCCCACCCTGGACCTGCGCCCCCATCACCCCTCCCTATGCCATGGACTTCCATAGCCCCCACCCTGGATCTGCCCCTACTCAACATCCCTATCCCCCTTTGGTACACTTGCTTTGGCAAAACTAATGTGTATTTAGTCCTGCCAATAAAGCTTCTTTGAATTTGAATTTGAATTTGAATACAGAACATGCATGTAGTCCCATAAAGGGTGGCGACATACGTCGGACCGGGCAACATGATATACATAGATGCAGTATCTTATGATGGCAGCCGAGGAGGACATTCCTGAAAGAGAATGGAGAATCTTACTCATATGTCATCGTTTGGCAGCTTCAATGCTTCCTCTGTGGCAGGCAGACTCCTGGTTAGATAACATGACTGGTTTATTATGACAGCTGACAGTCTGGAATAAAAATAGTGGATATGACCTTATCTTTCCTCTTCAGGCACCATCCTGTCCGGTCTCTTCCATGAGGAAGGGTCTGAAAGCATGACATTTGCATTACAATAGTGTCCAGGGGACATATTACACTGGGGAATTTATACCCTCAGCAGCCATATGGTGTGCAGATTGCTCCAAGACTCTTTGTCCTCATTGGTAAATGGATGCTTTCAATTAGAGATCAGTCATTACATGGCCACAATTATCCCTATGCTGTATAATAGGCACGTAAATAGAAATAAAGGGGTGATAAAGTGGGTACATTTTGGACTTGCTATTTGTGGTGATGCAAAATCTATAACAATTATCACAAGTCGTATAGTACTTCTATCCTCTCTCCATAGCTAGTTCAAAACCACAACTCCACTACGGCTGGAGTCACACTGGCGACAAAAACGGACTACTGCAATGCGATGAAATATCGCATTGCAGTCGGACCAATGTTAATCAAAGGAGCAGCTCCCAGCATCCGATTTTTTCTCGGCCGTTTTCCTCGGACCGAGACAATCGCAGCATGCAACCCACTCTTGGGGGGGGGGGTTAAACCGGAGATGCCGGTAAGGCTTTTTATGCACTGGCAATTTAAACCCCGTCTGCGATTGTCTTACATGCATCTTTTCTCAATGATGGAGTGCATGTGCAGCTTTCCAGCCTCACAAGCTTCCGGAAGTGCATACCAGCTGACCACATGCGTTTCACGGATATGTCCCCTGCACATTCCAGGAAGCTCATTTCACTATAAGCAACTTTCTACTTATAGATATAATAAAATATGACCTTTAATGGTTTTCTTTAAAAACTTCAACCAGATAATAAGTGAATAAACCAGAATAGAACCACCATCACCAAAATATAAAGCACAGAGAAAAGAGCCTGGAGCAGTGCCTGACCCTGCTCCATTGCTATACTCTCCCAGCCTTGCAGCGGAGGTTGGGACCCTACAATAAACGCAATTAGTGCCCACGCTTCTTGACCACTATCCCTTCTAGCCCTATAAGGCCCTGGCAATGGGGCCAAGAAAGAAATATAGGCACACAAATGTTGGACACTTTGGTGCATATGTGTAAATCTGACTGTAGCAGTAGAAGCGGTTTTAAAAAAAACTACAGGTGCATCTCACAAAATTAGAATATCATCAAAAAGTTCATTTATCTCAGTTCTTCAATACAAAAAGTGAAACTCATATATTATATAGAATATAAAAAACTCCGGCACACTAAGAATTGTTGCAAAAAAAGTCACTCTTTATTCAAAAGATGATAATCACACACAGGTGAAAATGAGATAGTTCATCCAAGTATATATCCATATGATAAGGTGTATCCAGGTACATAATAATTTCATCAACGTTTCGGCATATCCAGCCTTTATCAAGAAGTACCTTTTAACTTCTGATGAATCGTCACAGTGATAGACCACGTACCAGGAGCAGTGCAGCAGCAGTTCACAGAAGTTAAAAGGTACTTCTTGATAAAGGCTGGATATGCCGAAACGTTGATGAAATTATTATGTACCTGGATACACCTATGTGATATTATTTTGGATGAATCGTATCATTTTTTTGAATGAATCTTATCATATGGATATATACTTGGATGAACTCATTTTCACCTGTGTGTGATTATCATCTTTTGAATAAAGAGTGACTTTTTTTGCAACAATTCTTAGTGTGCCGGAGTTTTTTATATTTTATTACTATTTTTCTCCTGAGCACCGACAAGCTAGTGAGCACCCCCTTCTATATTTATAATATATATTATATAGAGTCATTACAAACAGAGTGATCTATTTCAAGTGTTTATTTCTGTTAATGTTGATGATTATGGTTTACAGCCAATGAAAACACAAAAGTCATTATCTCAGTAAATTAGAATACTTTATAACACCAGCTTGAAAAAATGATTTTAAAATCCGAAATGTTGGCCTACTGAAATGTAAGTTCAGTAAATGCACTCAGTACTTGGTCGGGGCTCCTTTTGCATCAATTACTGCATTAATGCGGCATTATCATGCTGCTGCGATGCAGGTAGGTGCAGACTCCACAAGATGGCAATAGAGTGGAAGCAAGACAGCACTTAAACAGAGCTGGCCTGCAGTGCAGCAGCAAAGCTACCACAGGTGGCAGCAGAGTAGTCAAACAAATGGGGTCAAAACCTAGACTATAGCGCAGTACAGAGGAATAAGAAAACTCAGAGTCAGGGACAAGCCAGAGGGTCAGTAACGGTCAAGAGCGGATGAGCCAAAATACAAAATACAGAGGCAAGCCAAGTCAGAACCAGGAAGTCAGTACACTAAAGGGGAAACAGTCAGGACGGAAATAGGGGAAAACAGAGACACGGGTTCAGAGAGCAAGCGCAACAAGACTAATAAGAGCAATCAGAGTCAGCTACAGCAGCCCTAAGCAAAACTATAAATGAGATCGGTTGCAGCAAGTAGCGATAAATAGCCAAATCTGAACCCAGACTGAGGCTGAGAAAGGTTAACCCCTTCATGACCATGCTGGGAAAAAGGGACAACAGGACTCAAACCCCAGTCTGGATCATGACAGGCGTGGCATGGAGGTGATCAGCCTGTGGCACTGCTGAGTTATGTGGGCTTTCTCTTTACCTGCTTCTGCCCCTGAATGTGTGTCTATGGACAGGTTCTTTGAGGCCTTAGGGCTTGTTTTTGACGAGCCTGACCAGGTCAGAGTGGCAGAGGACACAATGATGAGTCTCTTTCAGGGGAAGCTCTCGGCTGAATGGTATTGCTCCGAATT
Source organism: Oophaga sylvatica (assembly GCA_033576555.1). Classification (NCBI taxonomy): domain Eukaryota; kingdom Metazoa; phylum Chordata; class Amphibia; order Anura; family Dendrobatidae; genus Oophaga; species Oophaga sylvatica. Next base: position 32,703 of record JARQOD010002073.1, read on the forward strand.
CTGTCGATGGTCCACTGAGGTGTCCTGGGATGACTCTGCGCTGAGATGTCAGTTCAGGAGAGGACTGTCGGATCACGTGAAGGATGCTCTGGCTCTCCATCCACCACCCAGCTCATTGGAGGAGGCTATGACTCAGGCCATCCGTATGGACCGGAGGCTAAGGGAGAGAGGTGTTACACAGCGAGAGGTTCTGTTACTCCCTGCTAATCCAGTTGTTTTGCCACCGTCTGAACCTATGGAGGTGGTGGCCACCAACCTCAAGGAGAAGGAGAGAGACGGCGACGTGAAGGAAAGCTGTGTTTTTACTGCGGAGATCCCGGAAATTGTAAAAAGGACTGACCCTCCTACCCACCGACTAACAAGCGGCTGAGTCTGGTGATTGTCATGGAGGTCACACAGACTCTCAGGTACCTTTTTCTTCATTTTCAAAAGTTTTGTTGGAAGTGAAACTTAATTGTGGGACTTGATGCACGCCCACTTCTGCTTTCGTGGACTGCGGGTCGTCCATAAACTTTATTGACTCTAACTTGACCAAGTGTAAGTTAGGGACAGTTAGGCTGGAGACTCCTATTTATGTTGTTGCCATTGACAGCACACCACTGGCTAAGAATGTCATCAAATTTGTTTCAGAGGAGTTTCTCCTTAAAATGGGTTCCTTGCACCAGGAACGTATTTCATGTTTTGTTCTGGACAATCTGCCTGCGGGACTGGTGTTGGGGTTCCTCTGGTTACAGTTACATAATCTTGTGATAGACTGGGAATGTCGCGACATTGTTAAATGTGTTCCTAATTGAAGTAGAAGTTGCCTTACTACTGTACTTATGTCATCCGTTAATCTGGACGGTATTCCGGAGTACCTGAAAGATTTTGAGGATGTTTTTTCAGAAAAGGAGGCTGAAGTCTTACCACCACACCGCCCTTTTGATTGTACTATCAATCTGATTCCAGGTGCTAAATTGCCCAAGGCCCATTTTGTACAACCCCTCTGGATGGAAGAGAACCGCAATGAAAGAGTATATTTCTGAAAGCCTATGTAAAGGACACAGCCGTCCCTCTGTCTCTCCTGTGGCGGCTGGATTCTTTTTTATAAAAAAAAAGATGGTGGTATGCACCCATGCCTCGATTTTCGAGAATTGAATAAGATCACAGTGAGAAATATCTACCCCCTCCCGCTCATCCCTGATTTATACGACCAATTGTTGGGGGCCAAATGGTTTTCTAAATTGGACCTCAGGGGGCATATAATCTTATCCGTATTCGGGAGGGGGATGAGTGGAAAACTGCATTTCTCATTTCTGAAGGGCTATTTGAGAATTTGGTTATGCCTTTGGTCTCACTAATGCGCCAGCTGTGTTTCAGAATTTCATTAACCATGTATTTTCTGATTTTATTGGGTGCTTTATGGTGGTGTATTTAGATGATATCCTTGAGTTCTCATCTAACAAACAGGTTCACACGGATCATCTACGTGCGGTTCTCCAGAGGTTAGGGGAGAACTCGCTTTTTGCGAAACCTGAAAAATTTACATTTTTTGTCCAAGAATTGTCATTTCTGGGGTTCATTCTGTCTGACAAGTGTGAAGTGTCCGCAATCAATGATGGTTTCGGAAGCCATGACATCTGCCGGTATTGGTCCACTGTGTTTTATGAAGACCAAAGTCAGCGCTGCCGTCTACCAGGAAATTTTAGAACACTTCATGCTTCCCTCTGCAGACAAGGATTTTGGAGATGTAAATTTCATTCTCCAGCAGGACTTAACACCTGTCCACACTGCCAAAAGTACCAATACCTGGATTAAAAACAACAGTATCGCTGTGCTGGCTTGGCCAGCAAACTCACCCAACCTTAACTCCATAGAGAATCTATGGGGTATTGTCAAGAGAAATATGAGAGACACCAGCTCCAACAATGCAGACGAACTGAAGGTTGCTATCAAAGCAACCTGGGCTTTCGTAAAACCTCAGCACTTTCACAGGTTAACCCCTTTCTGCCATTAGACGTACTATTCCGTCCATGTGACTGGGACTTAATTTCCATGGAAGGAATAGTACGTCATATGTGATCAGCCGCGCTCACTGAGGGAGCGCGGCCGATCGTCAGCTGATCCTCACAGCTGACACCCGGCACTAAGTGCCAGGAGTGGTCACGGACCGCTCCCGGTACTTTAACCTCCGGCACACTGCGATAAAACATGATCACAGCGTTCCGGTGGCATAGGGAAGCATCGCGCAGGGAGGGGGCTCCCTGCATGCTTTCCTGAGACCCTCAGAGCAACGCAATGTGATCGCGTTGTTCGAAGGGCCTCCTCCCTGCAGGCCCCCGGATCCAAGATGGCCGAGGGGGCCTTCCAGGTCCTGCAGGGAGGTGGCTTGTCAGTGTCTGCTGAAAGCAGGCGCCGGCAAGCCTCCTGCACTGCCTGTCAGATCACTGATCTGACAGAGTGCTCAGCAAACTGTCAGATTAGCGATCTGACACTATATAGTGATGTCCCACCCAGGGACAATGTAAAAAAAACATAAAATTAACATGCGTAAAAATATTTTTTTAAAAATTCCTAAATACATAAAAAAATATATTTCCCCAATAAGCACATTACTATTAAGTAAATAAAAAAAAACAATAAAAGTGCACATATTTAGTATCGCCGCGTCCGTAATGACCCGCCCTATAAAACTGTCCCACTAGTTAACTCCTTTAGTGAACCCCTTAAAAAAAAAACAAGGCAAAAAAACAATGCTTTATCATCATACCGCCGAACATAAAGTGGAATAACACGTGATCAAAAAGACGGATATAAATAAATATGGTATCGCTGAAAATGTCATCTTGTCCCGCAAAAAATACAGCATCATCAGCGAAAAAATAAAAGAGTTATAGCTCACAGAATAAAGTGATGCAAAAATAATTATTTTTTATATAAAATAGTTTTTATTGTATACAAGCACTAAAGCATAAAAAAAGATATAAATGAGATATCGCTGTAATCGTACTGACCTGAAGAATAAAACCATTTTATCAATTTTACCACACGCGGAACGGTATAAACGCCCCCCCCTAAAGAAATTCATGAATTGCTGGTTTTTGTTCATTCTGCCTCCCAAAAATCGTAATAAAAAGCGATCAAAAAATGTCATGTGCCCAAAAATGGTATCAATAAAAATGTCAACTCGTCCCGCAAAAAAAAAGACCTCACATGACTCTGTGGGCCAAGATATGGAACAATTATAACTATCAAAATATGGTGATGCAAAAACTTTTGTTTGCAATAAAAAGCGTCTTTTAGTATGTGACAGCTGCCAATCATAAAAACCCGCTATAAATAGTAAATTAAACCCCCCTTTATCACCCCCTTAGTTAGGGAAAAATAATACAATTAAAAAAATGCATTTAATTCCATTTTCACGTTAGGGTTAGAGTTGGGATTAGGGTTAGGTTTGTGGTTAGGGTTGGGACTAGGGTTAGGGATGTGTTGGGGTTATTGTTCGAGTTAGAATTGGGGGGTTTCAACTCTTTAGGCACATCAGGGCTCTCCAAAGGTGACATGGCGTCTGATCTCAATTCCAGCCAATTCTGCATTGAAAAAGTCAAATGGTACTCCTTCCCTTCCGAGCTCTGCCATTGTCATGGTTTGCTGAGTTTGTGGGAAAAGGTAGGTTAAGGGTTAATTTGGATGGCCTCACTCTGGGATTCTAGGAGGCTTCTTATAGCCTCATTGTGGGGCCATTCCTTGTCGCTTATACTTTGTCCCTTGGCCGAGTGTGTGTGACCTTCTGCTTTGTGATGGTGATTCTTTATGCTTGCTTGGTTTTGACTTGGTTCTGTTCCCGTTACGAGTTCTGCCTGCCCCTCTTGTACTACGTTGCTATCTCGTGTATGACCCCTTGCCTTTGTCCTGACAATTCTCTGTTTACTCCTCCTGTACTGCGTTGCTATCTCGTGTATGACTCCTGGCTTATGTTCTGACTATTCTCTGCTCGCCCCTTCTGTACTGCGCCGTCCTCTCCGTGTATGACCCCCGTTTTTCTGACCTGAGTTTCACTATTCACTAATCCAGGGTCCCTGTAGAGTCCTGCACTCACCTCCAGTAGCAGAACGCTAGGCCCCGTCCCCTGTGGTCACATGATCGCAGGTCCTTTTGCTTACTGCTACTCTCACTACGCTGCTCTGGTCCCGTCTGCCTGAGCCCCCCTGCGGCATCTGACCCCGAGCCCTTCCATAGTGTGGGTGAGTCACCCTTCTCAGTCGTGGCAGTTCACTGGCGCTGACAGGGTCGTTACATTCATGCGCCCAAACAGTGGTTTACCCCCACATATGGGGTATCAGTGTACTCAGGAAAAATTGCACAATAACTCTTGGAGTCAAATTTCTTCTGTTAACCTTGGGAAAATAAAAAATTGGGGGAGAAAATATCACCACTCACTCCCTCCTAGACCCTTCACAGTCCGGCTTCCGACCCCTACATTCGACTGAAACTGCACTCATCAAAGTGACCAATGACCTTCTGACAGCAAAACGTAACGGTGACCACTCTCTGCTCATTCTTCTCAACCTTTCTGCAGCTTTCGACACGGTTGACCACCGTCTCCTACTGTCTAGGCTCCAGTCACTAGGTATTAAGGACACTGTTCTCTCCTGGTTCTCCTCCTATCTTTCTGACCGCTCCTTCAGTGTTTCGTTCTCTGGCTCCAATTCATCTCCTCTTCCTCTCACTGTCGGTGTACCCCAGGGCTCAGTCCTTGGCCCCCTTCTCTTCTCTCTCTACACGGCCCCAATTGGACAGACCATCAGCAGATTTGGCTTTCAGTACCATCTTTATGCTGATGACACACAACTATACACGACATCCCCCGACCTTACACCCGCTGTACTACAGAACGCCAGTGACTGTCTGCAGTCTCCAACATCATGTCCGCTCTCTATCTGAAACTCAACCTCTCCAAAACTGAACTTCTTCTGCTCCCGCCGTCTACTAACCTCCCTAAATCTGACATTTCCCTCTCTGTGGGCGGCACCATAATAACACCCCGGCAGCAGGCTCGCTGTCTGGGTGTTATGTTTGACACCAATCTCTCCTTCACCTCCCATATACAATCTCTTGCCCGCTCTTGCCGCCTACACCTAGAACATCTCTAGAATCCGCCCTTTTCTCACCATGGAAACAACAAAAACCCTCACTGTAGCATTGATCCACTCCCGCCTGGACTACTGCAACACTCTACTACTTGGCCTCCCCATTACTCGACTATCCCTCTCCAGTCCATCCTTAATGCAGCAGCCAGGGTCATCCATCTGGCTAATCGGTACTCAGACGCGTCCGCTCTTCGCCAGTCCTTACACTGGCTGCCCATTCATTATAGGATCCAATTCAAAGTACTGGTTCTCACCCACAAAGCTCTCCACAGTGCAGCACCCCCCTACATCTCCTCCCTCATTTCTATCTATCGGCCTAACCGACTGCTGCGCTCTGCAAACGACTTTCGACTAACCTCTGCACTAATCCGTACCTCCCACTCCCGACTCCAAGACTTCTCCCACGCTGCGTCAATCCTCTGGAATGCTCTACCCCAAGAAATTAGGACTATCCACAATTTGCATGGTTTCAGGCGCTCCCTCAAAACACATTTGTTCAGAGCGGCCTATCACATTCACTAATCAAAGTCATTCTATGTGTAAGTGTGTGTGTGTGTGTGTGTAGCCCATTCACTATCTCCATCCATCCCTCACTCCCTCAAGATGGCTGGACCATCATTGTAAATACACCATTGTATATACACACCTGTACTTTGTATCTCCCCCACCTCATTGTAGATTGTAAGCTCTCACGAGCAGGGTCGTCTTATTTTGCTTTAATTATTGTATTGTTAATGTTGTTACTTATGACTTGTGTTTTGAAACTGTTAAACTGTAAAGCGCTGTGGAATATGATGGCGCTATATAAATAAAGATTATTATTATTATCATGTTTGTGGAAAAAAAATATGATTTTTTATTTTTATGGCTCTATATTATAAACTTCTGTGAAGCACTTGGGAGTTCAAAGTTCTAACCACACATCTAGATAAGTTCCTTGGGGGGTCTAGTTTCCAAAATGGGGCCACTTGTGGGGGTTTCCACTGTTTAGGCACATCAGGGGCTCTTCAAAGGCAACATCTCAATTCCAGCCAATTTTGCATTGAAAAGTCAAACGGTGCTCCTTCCCTTCTGAGGTCTGCCATGCGCCCAAACAGTGGTTACCCCCCACATATGGGTATCAGTGTACTTAGGACAAATTGCACAACAACTACTGTGGTCCAATTTCTCCTGTTACCCTTGGTAAAATAAAAATAATTGGATCTGAAATAAATATTTTGTGCAAAAAAGTTAAATGTTCATTTTTTTTATACATTCCAAAAATTCCTGTGAAGCACCTGAAGGGTTAATAACTTCTTGAATGTGGTTTTGAGCACCTTGAGGGGTGCAGTTTTTAGAATGGTGTCACTGTTGGGTATTTTCTATCATATAGACCCCTCAAAGTGACTTCAAATGTGATGTGGTCCCTAAAAAAAATGGTGTTGTAAAAATGAGAAATCACTGGTCAACTTTTAACCCTTATAACTTCCTAACACAAAAATTGTTAACAAAATTGTGCTGATGTAAAGTAGACATGTGGGAAATGTTATTTAGTAACTACTTTGTGTGACATATTTCTCTGTTTTAAGGGCATAAAAATTCAAGTTTGAAAACTGCAAAATTTTCTAAATTTTTGACATATTTCCATATTTTTCATAAATAAACACAAGTTATAGTGAAGAAATTTTACCACTAACATGAAGTTCAATATGTCACGAGAAAACCGTGTCAGAATCGCCAAGATCCGTTACAGCGTTCTAGAGTTACAATCTCATAAAGAACAGTGGTCAGAATTGTAAAAAATTGGTCCGGTCATTAACATGCAAACATCCCTCGGGAGTAATGGGGTTAATGTGTAAACTACCCTTGGGGGTTAAGTGGATAAGTGCCTCCATGACACGCCACATTGATGTAGTAATTGATGCCAAAGGAGTCCCAACCAAGTATTGAGTGCATTTACTGAACATACATTTCAGTAGGCCAACATTTCAGATTTTAAAATCATTTTTCAAGCTGGTGTTATAAAGTATTCTAATTTACTGAGTTAATGATTTTTGGGTTTTAATTGGCTGTAAGCCATAATCATCAACATTAACAGAAATAAACACATGAAATGGATCACTCTGTTTGTAATGACTCTACATAATATATGAGTTTCACTTTTTGTATTGAAGAACTAAAATAAACTAACTTTTTTGAAGATATTCTAAATTTGTGAGATGCACCTGTATATACCATAATAGCCATGAGACAAATCTGCGTACAATAAGGCCCCAGATAGGTAAAGTGCATCATGATATACACACATGGTCAAAATTGTTGGTACCCCTCGTTTAATGACAGAAAAAACACAACGGTGACAGAAATAACTTGAATCTGACAACAGTAATAATAAATCAAAAATCTATGAAAATGAACAAATGAAGGATAGACATTGCTTTTCAGCCATGCTTCCACAGAATTAAAAAAAATATAAAACTCATGAAATAGGTCTGGACAGAGATGATAGTACCCTTAACTTAATATTTTGTTGCACAACCTTTTGAGGCAATTTCTGCAATCAAACGATTCCTGTAACTGTCAATGAACTTCTGCACCTCTCGACAGGTATTTTGGCCACTCCTCTAGAGCAAACTGCTCCAGTTGTCTCCTGTTTGAAGGTTGCCTTTTCCAGACAGCGTGCTTCAGCTCTTTCCAAAGATGCTCAATAGGATTTATATAAGGGCTCATAGAAGGCCACTTCAGAATAGTCCAATGTTTTCCTCTTAGCCATTCTTGGGTGTTTTTAGCTTTATGTTTTGGGTCATTATCCTGTTGCAAGACCCATGACCTGCGACTGAGACCAAGCTTTCTGACACTGGGCAGCACATTTCTCTCTAGAATCCCTTGATAGTCTTGAGATTTCATAATACCCTGCACAGATTCTGGACACCCTGTGCCAGATACAGCAAAGCAGCCACAGAACATAACAGAGCCTCCTCCATGTTTTACAACAGGGGTAGTGTTCTTTTCTTGATATGCTTCATTTTTCCGTCTGTGAACATAGAGCTGATGTGCCTTGCCAAAAAGTTCCATTTTTGTCACATCTGTCAATAAGACATTCTCACAGTAGCTTTGTGCTTGTCTACATGTATTTTGGCAAATTCCAGTCTGGCTTTTTTATGATTTTTTTTCAACAATGGTGTCCTCCTTGGTCGTCTCCCATGAAGTCCACTTTGGCTCATACAACGACAGATGGTGCAATCTGACACTGATGTTCCTTGAGTTTGAAGTTCACCTTTTGGCTAAGTTCACACGTTGCGGAATTGCCGCGGAAATTTCCGCGGCAATCCCGCACTTCTCTGCCGCGGGAAATACGCATTTTTTTTGTATGCGTATTCCCGCCAGAAACTAGCGTTTTGTAAGCGTAATTAGCTTGCAGAAAGCTAGCGTTTTCCTAGCGATCTGTAGCATCGCTTGGAAAACTGATTGACAGGTTGGTCACACGAGTCAAACATAGTGTTTGACACGTGTGACCAACTTTTTACTATTGATGCCGCCTATGTCGCATCAATAGTAAAAAGATCTAATGTAAAAATAATAAAAAAAATAATAAATAATGATATTCTCACCTTCCGGCGGCCCCGCAGCCTTCCCGCCTCTCAGCGACGCTCCCGGCAACTCCCGTTCCCAGGCGTCCTTTGCGACAGATCCCAGATGACGTAGCATCACGCGAGACCGCTACGTCATCTGGGTGATTCTCGCAAAGGACTCCTGGGAACCGGAGCGTCGCTGAGAGGCGTGAAAGCTGCGGGGGCCACCGAAGGTGAGAATATCATTATTTTTTATTTTAATTATTGTTTTACCAGGGATATGGTACCCAGGGCCTGGAGGAGAGTCTCCTCTCCTCCAGACCCTGGGTACCATCGCACATGAACCGCTTACATTCCGCATAGCCACATGCGGAAAGTAAGCGGTTCAATTCATTCCTATGGCGGCGATTCCGCCGAGATTACGCAAAATTAATGAACATGTTGCTATTTTTTCCGCAAAGCGTTTTTTTCGTGGAAAAAAACGCAACATGTGGCCAAAACATGCGGAATCCATTAACATGTATAGGATGCTTAATGCTTGCATTTTTTTCGCGTTTTTACCGTGGAAAATCGCGGAAAAAACGTGAAAAAAACGCAAATATTCCTGAACGTGTGAACTTAGCCTTAATCTGTTTAGAAGTTTTTCTGGGCTCTTTTGTTACCATTCATATTATCCAACTCTTTAATTTATCATGAATTTTCCTCCTGCAGCCAAGTCCAGGGAAGTTGGCTACAGTCCCATGGAGCTTAAATTTGTGAATAATATGTGCAACTGTAGTCACAGGAACATTAAGCTGCTTGGAGATGGTCTTATAACCTTTACCTTTAACATGTTTGTCTGTAATTTTCTTTCTAATCTCCTGAGTCAACTCTTTCCTTCACTTCCTC
>JARQOD010002073.1:42370-84219 GCA_033576555.1 Oophaga sylvatica
CCTGACTAACCACATCACGTGACTGAGCACATCCCCCGACTGCCTGACTGAGCACATACCGTGACTGGCCACAACCCCCGACTGCCTGACTGAGCACATCCCCCGACTGCCTGACTGACCACAACCCCCGACTGCCTGACTGAGCACATCCCCCGACTGCCTGACCACAAACCCCAACTGCCTGACTGACCACATCCCCCGACTGCCTGACTGAGCACATACCGTGACTGACCACAACCGCCGACTGCATCACTGACCACAACCCCCAGCTGCCTGACTGACCACAACTCCCGACTGCCTGACTGAGCACATCCCCCGACTGCCTGACTGACCACAACCCCCGACTGCCTGACTGAGCAGATTCCCCGACTGCCTGACCACAATCCCAAACTGCCTGACTGACCACAACCCCCGACTGCCTGACTGAGCACATCCGCCGACTGCCTGACCACAACCCCCAACTGCCTGACTAACCACATCACGTGACTGAGCACATCCCCCGACTGCCTGACTGAGCACATACCGTGACTGGCCACAACCCCTGACTGCCTGACTGAGCACATCCCCAACTGACCACAACCCTCGACTGCCTGACTGATCACAACCCTTGACTGCCTGACTGAGCACATCCCCCGACTGCCTGACTAACCACAACCCCCGACTGCCTGACTGAGCACATCCCCCGACTGCCTAACCACAACCCCCGAATGCCTGACTGAGCACATCCCCGACTGCCTGACTGAGCACATCCCCCGATTGCCTGACTGACCACAACCCCCGACTGCCTAACTGAGCACAACCCCCGACTGCCTGACTGAGCACATCTGCCAACTGCCTGACTGACCACAACCCCCAACTGCCTGACTAACCACATCACCTGACTTAGCACATCCCCCGACTGCCTGACTGAGCACAACCCCCAGCTGCCTGACTGACCACAACCCCCGACTGCCTGACTAACCACAACCCCCGACTGCCTGACTGAGCACATTCCCGACTGCCTGACTGACCACAACCCCCGACTGAGCACATCTGTGTAGCCCTGGTACACAATACCAGGAGGATGAGTGGAGAGGTAACAGTTAAGGGCTCTTCATGACATCACGTACACTTCGGACACACACCCAGCAGGGTGTGGAGGGGAGTGATTCATTCAGTCAGATTCCTGTCCTTGGACAGAGCAGACGTGTTCAGTCTGAGCCTGTTAGCAGTTCAGAAAGTGGAGGCTAGTACAGGTGAGCTAGTTCACCTCAGCCTAGTCAGAGCTGTGCCCCACTGGAAGACGGACTGAGATATCTATTAAGAGTTGAGCAAATCGAAGGGCAAAGTGGAAGAGAACAGAGAAGTGCCATAGGTCAAGGATACCTGCACATTGTAACCGGTCACTGGGGACCGAAGGATCACTATAGCTTCAAGCATAGTGGTAAGAAAACCAGAGGCTTACCGGACCTTAGGTCGTGGCAAGCAGCCCTGAAGAGTTAGTACGTAACTGGGGTCAGGGGAAGTGAGGACCTTGAGTCTCTGCAGGACAAGACAGGAATTCAGCTTTCTCACAGGAAGGCTCCGACCACAAAACTGACTGGGCAGAACAGCTTTGGAATAGCTGGAATTATAGAGGGAACTACGCTTCAGGCTGGTTGGACTCATCATCATTGGACAGTAAAGGAGGCCCCTAACTTGCTTAACCGTTGCCTCAAAGCTCATCCTCCATCAACCCCATCAGCCTCCCTGGGAACTGCCTTACCATCTTACAAGTAAAAGGTATGGAAAGACGCTGACGTGTGAGACTGAGTTATTGATTTGCATGCCTGCACAACCCTTCTTTAACTACCGACCTGAGGGAAGAGTCCCACCTGTAGGGGACCCGACATCTAGCTGCCTCACCATCCCCTCAGAGATCTACAGCAGCGCTGGTACAAATTACCAGAAAACTACAGGTGGCGTCACGAACTGTATATAAATCTATCCCCTGTAAATATTCCCCCAACATACGCCAGACCGCCAGGGCCACAGACCGAGCCACCGCTACCTGTGACAACCCCATAGACTTCCATGGGCTCGGCTCTGAGTACCCCATTGCCCTGGTAACCCACAATTGTGGTGGCGGGTCGATACAATTTGGCGTCACGAACAGGATACGAAACTTGCAGCATTGCGAGCCCTGTGTGCCTGTGGAGTGTTTTGGTGAAAAAGACTGTTGCTGTTGTTTGGCGCCAAATACCGCCATATTTGCCGCCAGATTCGCGCCCTAAGGCGCTGGAGAAGAAGGTGGGCGTACCTGAAAGAGCGCGCAGAGTCTTGGACACGCCCCCGGCTCTGACTCATCGGCAGGTCCTGCAACAGGAAGTGAACGCTCTGACATCAGAGCGCCTGCGACGAAGGTCCTGCTCTCACTGCGGTGCCTGTGAAATAGCAGCGTCTGAAACCGGTAGGCTCCGTTTAACCAAGGGGGCGCTAAGATGTCACAACAACCGGCTGACAGTGCGGCCCCGGCCGGAGGCCCCAATCCCGCACCGCCTGGTATTGTAGCGCCAGATGGGGGTGCAGGCCCAGCACCCAGTCCGGTAGTCCCGATCATGCCACTAACGCTCCCATATATGCCTGGGGCGAAATGGCTTCCCCAATACAGCGGTGAGCCAGGCACTTTAGCAGGCTTCAAGCGGAAGTTATGCAGCCTCCTAGAGATGTACTCCATGCCTGAGAGACAGAAAGCTGCTGTGCTAATAGGGCAACTAATTGGCGCTGCTGAGAGGGAAGTGGAGACTTGGGATACCGTTGATCAGGAGTCGGTACCTGCGATCTTCCTTAAGCTACATGCCATATTTGAAGACCGCACAGAAACGGATCTCCGGATGGCCTTCTATCACTGTTCACAACAGCCAGGTGACAGCATCCGGGACTACGCTTGCCGACTACAGGGAGCCCTGAGAGCCCTCAAGCAGATTAACAATTTAAATGCTATCGATGAGAATAAAATGTTGAAAGAACAATTTATACAGGGATTGAGATCCCAATAGGAACGCAGAACTGTAAATTGGTGGTCCTTAGATCATCCGGATGCTACCTTTGATGCCCTAAAAGACATGGCAATAAAAGGGCTGCGGCCCCTGGGCAAACCTGAGGTGGCAACCCAACATCATCGGGGTGAAGTCACTCTGGAACCGGCAGAAAAACCCCTTTTCCCCGCTAGTGGCCGAAGCCAAGACGCCGGTGACACCTCCTAGTGAATTGGACTGTCTGCGCTCAGAGGTGCGCCAGCTGACTAAAAATCTGGCTGCTGTGATGAGTGCCCTGCAGCTGCGGAAAGAGGAGGAAGGGAAGATCTTGTTAGCTGACTGCCCAGAAGATGTTCCGTGGATGCACCGGAGAAGAAAGAAGACGTCGCCCCCTGGAGGAGGACAACGCCCCCCCAGGAGCGACCTCTGATCAACACCCTCCTCGTCGAGAGATCATCTGTTATCGCTGCAACCGGAAAGGTCATCTGTCTCCACAGTGTCCTTTAAACGGGCAGAACCTGGGTCCAAGGGCCAACACCCAGGGGAATACCCGTCAGGCCCCCTAGACTGGAACCGCAGGTATGTGGGCGGGCGACCCTACCTGTCTATTATTCTAGATGGTATTGCTGTTCCGGCATTGTTAGACACTGGGTCGCAGGTGACCCTAATACCTGATGCCCTATATACCAAGTACTGGTCAATGGACAGTCTTAAACCTCCGAGCCTTGACTTTACCGTGTATGCTTCTAATGGTCTTCCTGTAGAAGTACTCGGGACAAAATGTGTAGATGTAAAAGTGGGCAGAGAGGAATTGAAAGACCAGGGGCTTCTGGTAGTAAAGACTGTAAATGAGGAGAACGGTTTTAAATATAATTTTGGGTACTAACATTATCGGTAATTGTTTGGGAGAAGTTGTGTTCTTGCTCCAACAGCTCGCTGAGATTGCCCGACCAAGGCAGAAAGGAGTAATCCAAAGAGAGATCCGGGCCCTGGTGTGTCAGCAGCAAGCGAAGCTTACCGACGGCGAAATTGGTAATGTACGGGTCACTGACTCGGATCCTATTGTGATACCCCCAATGAGTGAAATGATCATCTGGTGCAGGGCAGCCATAGGTCTGAGAGGACAGAATTATCAAGCTGTAGTAGAACCCCACCATTCAGAACATAGACCTACACTTATGACTGCTAGAGGAGTAGTAGAAGTGGTGAATGGAAGAGTACCGGTACGGCTTCTCAATTGGGGAGATGATGAGGTAAATTTACCCCGTTATGCAACCATTGCTAAACTTCATGCTGTCGACAATAATTCTATTCTCCCGGCTGAGTCCTTAGACTCCTGTCGAATAGCGGAGGACAATGACCCAGCAACTCAGGTGGCGGAATGGTGTCAGCAACTCCATGTTGGGACGGACACCACTCCCGCTCACCAGAAGCAAGGGGTATTGCGGGTGGTGCAAGAGTATGCCCAAGTGTTTAGCAAGCACCCACTTGATTTTGGGGTAATTAAGGGAGTCCAACATCATATCCCTACAGGCAGTCATCCTCCCATCAAAGAGCGGTACAGGCCTATACCTCCAGCTCATTATCAGAAGGCTAAAGAAATGTTGAATGATATGAAGAAAGCCGGGGTGATAAGGGATAGTTGTAGCCCCTGGGCAGCCCCTCTAGTTCTGGTTAAAAAGAAAGATGGTAGTATGAGAATGTGTGTGGATTACAGGCAGGTGAACCGCATAACACACAAGGATGCATACCCGTTACCACGTATAGAGGAATCATTAGCTGCTCTGAAAACGGCTAACTACTTTTCTACCCTCGATCTGACTAGTGGTTACTGGCAAGTGGCTGTGGCTGAGGAGGATCGTGAGAAAACGGCTTTCACCACCCCAATGGGGCTCTGTGAGTTCGACAGAATGCCGTTTGGGCTCAGTAGTGCCCCAGGAACATTTCAGAGAGTGATGGAAAACTGTCTGGGACATCTCAATTTTGAAACCGTGCTGCTATACCTAGACGACGTTATCGTGTATTCCAAGACATATGAGGACCATCTGAAGCACCTGGCAGAAGTATTCGAGTCCCTGTCCAGGTACGGGATGAAGTTGAAACCCTCAAAATGCCATCTACTCAAACAGAAGGTACAATACTTGGGGCACATCGTCAGTTCGGAAGGAGTAGCGCCAGACCCAGAGAAAGTCACTGCCATCCAGAAGTGGCCGGAGCCGAAGAACCTTAAGGAAGTGCGACAGTTCCTGGGACTAACGGGTTACTACAGGAGATTCGTGAAAGATTACACAAAGAAGGCAGCTCCTTTACAGGACCTCCTAGTAGGACAATCCCTAAAGAGCAGAAACCTTCCCTTTAATTGGGGTAAAGAACAGGCTGAAGCATTCCAAAAGATGAAAGAGATCCTTACAGGTGATGAGATCTTAACCTATCCTGATTACAGCCAACCGTTCCTGTTGTACACCGACGCCAGTAATGAAGGTTTGGGAGCAGTTCTCAGTCAGAAGCAGAATGGCCAAGAAAAAGTCATTGCATATGCCAGCAGAAAACTCAGGCCAACTGAGAGGAATCCGGAAAATTATAGCAGCTTCAAGCTGGAGTTTCTGGCGCTGGTCTGGGCCATTACGGAAAGATTTAAGCACTATCTGGCCTCCAATCAGTTCACTGCGTTTACAGATAACAACCCCTTAACGCACCTGGAGACTGCCAAGCTGGGTGCCATGGAGCAGCGATGGATGGCTCGGTTGTCCAATTACCAGTTTACTATCAAGTACCGGGCAGGTCGAAAGAATGCTAATGCTGACGCGTTGTCCCGAAGGCCGCATGACTCTGACACGGAAGAAGAATCGGACGACCTGGAAGAAATTGAGCTACCTGCGTTCCATCGAAATGGGGTAGTCCACGAGCATCGAGTCAACAGAAAGCAGTATGGTGCAACATTAAATCCTTTACCCCATCACAGCTGGAAAGAGACTCAGGACAGTGATCCCGTGGTCAGCCGCATCAAGGAGTTGTTAAAACAGGAAGGTTCCTCCTTGGAAAAGGATGCACCTATGTCAGCAAAGCTCCTGTGGAACGAGAAAAGCAGGTTGTTCCTATACCGTGAGAAGTTGTGCAGGAGATACGTCAACCCCAGAACCCATGAGATGGTCTGGCAAATCGTGGTCCCCAAGGCAGACGTCCCAATGGTGTTGGAAGCATACCACGATCAAGCAGGACACTTTGGCTGGAGAAAGCTGGAGACCCTGTTGAGATGCCGGTTCTACTGGGTAGGGATGCGCAGCTCCATCGAGAGGTGGTGTCGGAACTGTGGACCCTGTGGTCTCAGAAGAAAGGACTACGGTAGTCAGAAGGCACCCCTGCAACCTATCCGGACGACTCGTCCCCTGGAGATTGTGGCCCTGGACCACGTCAAACTGTCGCCAAGTAGATCTGGATACTCATACGCCTTGACCATGGTGGACCATTACTCCAGATTTCTGGTGGTTGTTCCAGTTAAGGACCAGACCGCAGTGACGGCAGCGAAAACCTTTCAAGCAAGCTTCTGCAGACCGCATGGGTATCCGGAGCAAGTATTAACCGATCAGGGACCTGCTTTCGAAGCCGATCTATTCAAGGAATTCTGTCACATGTACGGGTGCAAGAAAATTAGAACAACACCATATCACCCTCAAACCAACGGTCTTTGCGAAAAAATGAACCATATTGTCCTTGACTTGTTGAGATCCATACCGTTGGAAGACAGGAATCGATGGCCGGACTTACTACCTGATTTGGTTGATTTGTATAACCATATACCTGTAAGTTCAACTAATTGCACTCCAGCTTATCTTATGAGAGCAAGGCCTGGAAGACTACCAATGGATCTAGAACTTGGAGTGGTAGAACCGGAGGCAGACGACGCCATTGAAAACTGGGACGTCAATCGGCAAGAGCAATACAGAAGAGTGCAAATCTGTGTAGAGGAAAGTCTCAACAAGGCACGGGAGAAACAGGAAGATATTTACAACAGAAATGCTCCTGCCAAGCCTTTGATGCCTGGAGAAGTGGTATTAAAAAGGAAAAGGAAAATGCACAAATTGGATAACCAGTGGGAGCAAGAACCCTACGTCATACAAGATTCTAAATATGACAACAGAAAAGTTTGTGTCGTCAGTAAGGACGGAGGAAGAACAACAACCACTGTGTCCAGAGACCATTTGAAATTGTGTCCAGAACCCTTAAAGCGTTGTGGAAAGAACCCTGTCATCAATCAAGAAGAAAGAAAGGAAGAGGTCATACACACGGATCTGGGAGATTTTCCTGCGGATTGGCCCCGACTGGGAGATGCTGTGATAATTCCAGTGTTGCAGTTTTATCAGCCACAAGAGGAAGTTCTACCTCCAGTTGTGCCCGTGGTGCCAGTTGAGCCCGCTCAGGAGTTACCCATTCCAGCAACACCTCAACCTATGGAATCTCAAGAAGGATCATCTGAAGCAGCGCCCCATACTATGGGATCCCCTGGTGAAGCTGACTCACACCGCCCAGCCATCAGTACGCTTGCCAGATCCATAGAAAGATTGAGGCAGTTCTATAGTTTGCCGTTACGCAGTGCAGACAGATCGCAACTTGATATACCTGAAGCTACACCACGTAGATCAGAGCGAACCACCAAAGGGAAGTTACCCATTAGATATCAGCAGTGATTATAACGAATTAATGTGAATATTGTAAAAAGTCTATATATATATGTGTTTTTCCCTATTATGTCTTATAATGGACTCAGAGGCTGAGGACTGAGCCAGCCCAAAAACTGTATCTTGTAAATAGTTGCACTAAGGTGCCTTTTAATGGTTTCACACGAAGCCTTGACTTACCTCTGAACATAAAACCCGTGTGGTGAGGCACTGAGTGAGGTCTGCATTCGGATGTCCTGCAGCCCACCCAGGACCCACGTTGAAGGTTTGGTGCGGGTCCTTCACAAGAATACTGTATATTTATTGAACGTTTTGATGCCTTAATACTTTTTGTATTTTTCTATATTCAATGTGTTTTGTTCGCAACGTTCAAGACATCCTTACCTCCCGGATGGGACGAATTTATGTTTAATGTTTGATGTTTAATGCATAAACAAAAATGTCTCTTGTCTTTCACAGCCCGGGAGTGCTGTCGTTTACCATGGGGGAATGTGTAGCCCTGGTACACAATACCAGGAGGATGAGTGGAGAGGTAACAGTTAAGGGCTCTTCATGACATCACGTACACTTCGGACACACCCAGCAGGGGTGTGGAGGGGAGTGATTCATTCAGTCAGATTCCTGTCCTTGGACAGAGCAGACGTGTTCAGTCTGAGCCTGTTAGCAGTTCAGAAAGTGGAGGCTAGTACAGGTGAGCTAGTTCACCTCAGCCTAGTCAGAGCTGTGCCCCACTGGAAGACGGACTGAGATATCTATTAAGAGTTGAGCAAATCGAAGGGCAAAGTGGAAGAGAACAGAGAAGTGCCATAGGTCAAGGATACCTGCACATTGTAACCGGTCACTGGGGACCGAAGGATCACTATAGCTTCAAGCATAGTGGTAAGAAAACCAGAGGCTTACCGGACCTTAGGTCGTGGCAAGCAGCCCTGAAGAGTTAGTACGTAACTGGGGTCAGGGGAAGTGAGGACCTTGAGTCTCTGCAGGACAAGACAGGAATTCAGCTTTCTCACAGGAAGGCTCCGACCACAAAACTGACTGGGCAGAACAGCTTTGGAATAGCTGGAATTATAGAGGGAACTACGCTTCAGGCTGGTTGGACTCATCATCATTGGACAGTAAAGGAGGCCCCTAACTTGCTTAACCGTTGCCTCAAAGCTCATCCTCCATCAACCCCATCAGCCTCCCTGGGAACTGCCTTACCATCTTACAAGTAAAAGGTATGGAAAGACGCTGACGTGTGAGACTGAGTTATTGATTTGCATGCCTGCACAACCCTTCTTTAACTACCAACCTGAGGGAAGAGTCCCACCTGTAGGGGACCCGACATCTAGCTGCCTCACCATCCCCTCAGAGATCTACAGCAGCGCTGGTACAAATTACCAGAAAACTACAGGTGGCGTCACGAACTGTATATAAATCTATCCCCTGTAAATATTCCCCCAACATACGCCAGACCGCCAGGGCCACAGACCGAGCCACCGCTACCTGTGACAACCCCATAGACTTCCATGGGCTCGGCTCTGAGTACCCCATTGCCCTGGTAACCCACAATTGTGGTGGCGGGTCGATACACATCCCCCGACTGCCTGACCACAAACCCCAACTGCCTGACTGACCACAACCCCCGACTGCCTGACTGAGCACATCCGCCGACTGCCTGACCACAACCCCCAACTGCCTGACTAACCACATCACGTGACTGAGCACATCCCCCGACTGCCTGACTGAGCACATACCGTGACTGGCCACAACCCCCGACTGCCTGACTGAGCACATCCCCCAACTGACCACAACCCCCGACTGCCTGACTGATCACAACCCTTGACTGCCTGACTGAGCACATCCCCCGACTGCCTGACCACTTCCCCCGACTGCCTGACTGAGCATATCCCCCGACTGAGCACATCCCCTGACTGCCTGACTGAGCACATCCCCCGACTGCCTGACTAACCACATCACCTGACTTATCAAATCCCCCAACTACCTGACTTGGCACACCCCCCCGACTGCCTGACTGAGAACTGTGACTGGCCAAATCCCTGACTGCCTGCCTAACCAAATCCCTCGACTGCCTGTCTGATCAAATTCCCTGACTGGACTGCATCCCCTGACTGAACACTGCTGCTAATCCTGCACTACCAGCTCACATCGGAGATGCTGGAAATACCGGATAACATGATAAAAAATGTCAATTCCCTCGTTATAGTCAATGGAGTCTGCTTGATGATGTTAAAGGGATTGTCCAGTTATATGATCTCCTGCGGATAGGTCATCAGTGTCGGTCAGTTGCCTGCAAATTGTAGATGCTGTGCAGAGCCGCACAAACAAATAGAGCTGCTTAGTGCGGCTCTGCTCAGTGTTCACATCCGGTAGCAGATTGGTGCGGGTGCCTATCATTAGGACACCAATATCCTAGAATTAGAAAACCACTTTAATTAAGCTGTGCTGCTACTGTAACGAAGAAGAATGACAACAAAGTACACATGTGTGAATCCAGCCCAAGGGTTTATGAAAATGATTTTCAGGATTTAGAAAATATGTGCAAGTGTGGAGTGGACCCTGACTTGCAAGTGAGTGGACTACAATGTGTTAATGTGACGGGGAGCCAGGGTGTGACTGAACTGCCGTTAGCCACGACTACTACCATGGCCCCCGTTACATTAACACATTGTAGTCCACTCACTGGCAAGTCAGGGTCCACTCCACACTGCCGAGGCTCCTTTTCTTACAGCTTCACACAATGACAGTCAGAGGCCAGGTTCATATTCAGCAAAACAATTTTTCTCAGCTCGTCCAGTTTAATCACAGAAACAGCACAAGATTTTTCACAGAATATCACTATTCCGTTCCCTGTACTGTCCCTCTCCTCCTGGAATATCCACCGGGTCAGCTGGTACCGCAGTTTCATGACTGCTCAGACTAACCCGCTTCAGGAGTTCCCCGCCCGCTTCCCTCTCCGAAGGTAAACTTGAAGGATGGTTCTTCCATTCCTTGCCAGGCCGCAGGTCTCGGACGTTAATGGTTGTTCCCACGTAGTTAGCTGCTACCATTCTTAGGGTAAGCAAAAAAACAAAAGGAATGACCTAGCTACAAAAGGCACTTCCAAAATACCATATCACCTATAACTTGATGGAAGCATATGCCAAGTAAAATTTAATAATTTTTATTAACAAAAATAAACACACAAATTAAAAAGAATTTTCGTCTTTAGTGGTTAAACACACAAATATGGACCTGAAACCACAGGAATAAATACCCATGTTATAAGCTATTATTCAAATTTCATAACAAAGTTGGTATATTCAGAGCATTTAATGAAAAAAATCACAGAAGGATTCCACAAAGGAGAGTTTCCACAGCAGTAGATTCAATTGGTGCTTATATAGTTCAATGCATGTGGAAACTGCAGTATACAGGTTTAAAGCTCAATATTCAAAGTTTTGCAAATATAGCATATAAATTATATACCAACCCTATTTAGGGTTGAATGAGCATGAAATATTTAACATTACGATAACAGTGCAAAAATGCTTATATAAACCTCTAAAAAAAGGGATTTTTTACAAGTACAGCTCTGTTAGTATCACCATAGCTTATAATCTAAAAGAAGTATATAGAAATATATAGCCCCTCTTTGTCCATGCTAATGTCCATTACTTTTCTGCAGAAAAAAACGCTGCAAATAAAGATAACTGCGTTTTTTCAACACCCATTCAAGCCAATGGGTGAAAAACGCTGAAAGAAGTGACATGCTCTATGTCCAAACAAAGCAGCAAAGCACAAAATCCTGATGACACAAAAAACCAATGTGTGTGCATGAGATTACTGAAATCTCATAGGCTTTGCTGGTACTGTAAAAAGCAGCTGAAAATTAGCATAAAAAAGCAGCACAAACACCCAGTGTGAACATACCCTTATGCTGCCCTGATATTCCTCCACAATGTGTTAAGCCCGCGTCTCACATAGCGAGATCGCTAGCGAGATCGCTGCTGAGTCACAAGTTTTGGATGCAACAGCGATCTCCCCAGCCCCCCTGCTGTGTATCGCTGATCGTCGCTGAATGTCCTGGACATTTTTTTTGATCGTTGGTCTCCCGCTGGCCAGCACGCATCGCTGCGTGTGGCAGGCGGGAGACCAGCGATCAGCGAGCTGGTAACCAAGGTAAACATCGGGTTTCTAGGAGCCGCGCAGCGCCTAGAAACCCGATGTGTACGTTGCAGGGGAGCTGGTAACCAAGGTAAACAGCGGGTTTCTAAGCGCCTTGGTTACCAGCTCCCTGCACCTGCGCGCTGGTATCTAACGTACACTGCGGGTAACCAAGCGACGTGCATCGCTTGTTACCCACATAGTCGCTGTCCTGATCGCTGCTGAGATCTGCCTGTTTGGCAACTCACCAGCGATCATGTAGCGACACACCAGCAATCCTGACAAGTTCATATCGTTGTCAGGATCGCTGGTGAGTCGCTATGTGTGACGAGGCCCTTACTGTCAGCTCTGAGGTCCTAAACTACTGGGCTCTTTGGCTTAAACGTCCCCCCCAGACACGACTGTCCTGTCCTTGCTCCCGTTTCTCACACTACTGACTAACTCCAGGAAGCTCCCTAACTAGTCTTTCTTAGCCCCTCCTAATTAGCCTAATTCTATTGGTCTAACTAATTCCTATCCTATTCTATTGTGCGCCCTCTACAGGTCTAAGTCCTACACTATCCATATATCTACACAACTTATAAACATAGATACAATGCAATACACAATATATCAACATTACAAGACACATGGGAGGTACCCACTTTACCAGGAACGTGGGCAAGAAGTGTGGGGCATAAACGGGCCTCCTTGCACCCCTTACATATTGTTGCCTTCCAAGAAGAGCACCACACCTGCCAACAGGTTGTGTCTGGTATTGCATCTCCATTGCTTTGTAGTAAATAGAGCAGGTATTCAATAACTTATACAGCCTGTGTTTGGAACGAAAATCAGCCGTTTTTCTAATTCTGGCTAACACCATTAAAAGGATTGTGCACTACTCGGAAAACCCCAGTCTCAATCCCTATCTTTTCCTTTTGTAAAATAATACCTATACTACCTCTGGTGCCTTTCCAGAGTGTGGCATCGCGTAAGGAAACCAGACGTGTGCGCTGCTACTCTCTCAATTCCGCCAGAGGTATTTGATACGTCCAAAAGTCGGGAGCGTGAAGAGAGCGCTGATTGGCCTCAAATATAGACTGACATAATAATGTCACACAATCCTGGGAGAGCCAGTGACGGCAGCAGAGGTGATTATGAAAGTTATTTTACTGGGGAGAAACATAGGGATTGTCTTGAGTAGTGAACAACTTTTTTAAGCACCTGTCGCTTCCACTGTGGCAGACTCGGTGCATGGATTACCATGCTTTCTCTCCTGCTGCCACAATGTGGGTCTTCTACACTGTGTTCCAAATTATTATGCAAAAAGTGTTTAGGAGTGATAAGGTAAGAATTTTTTTGTTTGTCAGTTAAACTCATTGATGGTGATGTGTGTCAGGGCTCTTTATATCACTGTAAGCAATTGCAGACATCTGTGCTAATTAGTTTGGCTGGTGTGTCCAATGAAAGGTAAGACTACTTAAGAAGGCTGTTCTACATTATTAAGCAGCCTACATTTTCTGCCAAAATAGGAAAGAAAAGGATGTGTCGGCTGCTGAGAAGCAACAAATTGTGAGTGTTTAGGTCAAGGCATGACTACAATCAACATTGCCAAGACACTTCATCATGATCATCGTACAATCAAGAAGTATGTAGCTGATTCACAGTACACACGTGTGCGTGCCGATAAGGGAAATTGAGGACTCTTTCTACAGGCAATTACGTCAGGTTAAAAGAGCAGCAGCAAAGTAGCCTTGTCATAGCAGCAGACAAGTTTTTGAAGCTTAACCATAAATATAATGTCCAATATAGAAAAAATACACTATGGCACTTCCGTTTGAAATAAATGCACAATTCCTTATTTCATAATAAAAAAAGGAAAAAATAGAAGCAATCCATAAAACCAATATACTTTATTAATTCAAAAAAATAAAAAATACTTATAAAATTAAAATAAGCAAAAATACCTCCAAAATAAGGACATAAGGGTATCCACACATATATTATTTATATAAATCCACAGTTTTCAAAATATAACAAAAACGTCTCATGAATAAGAGTTATAAGAAAAATATGGTCCTTGCATATAAGGTGTCTTATGCAAAAAACACTATATAAAAAATTATTAGAAAAAATAATCCCCAGTGGGTAATTATATGTTAGTTTCAAAAGAGGACCATAAAGAATCTTCACAAGATAATGGTCTGCATATAAAGTACCCCATACAGATGCCAAAAATGAGGAGAGACTATGATAAGTCCTCAATGAAAAAATGACTCCATGCACATAAAAGAAAAAATATATAATTATAGTGTTATCATGAGATGTAAAGTGCCTTTGTGCAGAGAAAATACCATTGGAAGCGGCTGAAAATAAAGGGCCCGTCTCACATAGCGATATCGCTACCGAGATCGCTGCTGAGTCACTAGTTTTGTGACGCAGCAGCGAGCTCACCAGCGATATCGCTGTGTGTGACATTCAGCGACGATCAGCCCCCCTGTCGGGTATCGCTGATCGTCGCTGAAATGTCTGGACATTTTTTTGATTGCTGGTCTCCCGCTGACAGGCACGCATCGCTGCGTGTGACAGGCGGGAGACCAGCGATCCGCTGGTAACCAAGGTACACAGCGGGTTTCCAGGCGCGGGGCTGTGCCTAGAAACCCGCTGTGTACCTTGGATACCAGCGCCCTGAAGCAGGGAGCTGGTAACCAAGGTATACAGCGGGTTTCCAGGCGCGGGGCTGTGCCTGGAAACCCGCTGTGTACCTTGTATACCAGCGCCCTGATGCAGGGAGCTGGTAACCAAGGTACACGTCGGGTTTCCAGGCACCGCGCAGCGCCTGGAAACCCGATGTGCACCTTGGTTACCAGCTCCCTGCATCAGGGCGCTGGTATCCAAGGTACACTGCGGGTAACTAAGCGATGTTACCCGCAGTGTCGCTTGTACTGATCGCTGCCTGAGCTGCCTGTTTGGCAGCTCAGCAGCGATCATGTAGCGAACACACCAGCGATCCTGATCGTTGTCGGGATCGCTGGTGTATCGCTATGTGAGACCCAGCCTTAAGTCTCAGTGAATACTCAGCTGATACAAGGTAAGTCACAGTAAATAAATAATATCATTACCGTAATGATTACACCTGAATATACAAAGTGCTTTGTGCAAAGGACACTAGAGAAAACAGCTGATAAACGGTAAGTAGCTGTGAATAGACAATGCTGTGAGTAGATAATACTATCACCGCAATAATAACACATGAATATACAAAGTGCTTTGTGCAGGAGTAATTAATGAAAGCATCTAATGTAGGGTAAGTCAGAGAAAACACATAAAGCCATCCCTGCCTTAATAACACATACAGTAAATATACAAAGTGCCTTGTGCAGGAAACAGAAGTAGCTAACACATGGTACGTAGCCGTGAATAAGCAATGCTGTCACCACACTAGAGACACATGGACGTTAATGAGAAAACAGGGGGAAAAGGTGAAAACAGACGCTATTCTATAGCTAAATAAACGATCATTGCAAATGCCCAACTCAGAGTTATAGAAGCGATTCACCTGATGTGGATAAGAGTGACCCGTCCTGTAACCCCAAGGGTTATTATTCATGAAACGTTTTTGTTATATTTTGAAAACTGTGGATTTATATAAATAATATATGTGTGGATAACCTTATGTCCTTATTTTGGAGGTATTTTTGCTTATTTTAATTTTATAAGTATTTTTTATTTTTTTGAATTAATAAAGTATATTGGTCTTATGGATTGCTTCTATTTTTTCCTTTTTTTATTATGAAATAAGGAATTGTGCATTTAAGTTTTTGAAGCTGCAGGTGCCTCCAACGTCCCCCGAACAACAAGATGCAGGGTCCTTCAGAGGTTTGCAGCTGTGCGTAAGCCATCCTGTCGACCTCCTCTATCCACTGCACACAAGCAGAAGCGGCTCCAGTGGGCCAAACAATACATGAATACTGACTTCAAAACTGTTTTGTTAACTGATGAGTGCTTCACATTGGGGAAAAAAATTCCTTCCCGACTCCACATACGGCAATCAGACTAGCTCCCTGGATCAACGCTATATCTAGGAAACTAGTGAATATAGCCCGTAATATTATACTTTTCAAGAAAGGCATCCAGTCCCTTCTTAAATTTTAGTAGGAAATCACTCATTACAACATTAGACAGCAGAGAGTTCCATAGTCTCACTGCTCTTACAGTAAAGAATCTGCGTCTGTGATTATGGCTAAACCTTCTTTCCTCCAGACGTAGAGGATGCCCCCTAGTCCCCGTCACAGGTCTAAGAGTAAAAAGATCATTAGAAAGGTCTCTGTACTGTCCCCTCATATATTTATACATTGCAATAAGATCACCCTGAGCCTTCGTTTTTCCAAACTAAATAATCCCAAGTGTAATAACCTGTCCTGGTATTGCAGACCCCCCAGTTCTCTAATAACTTTGGTCGCTCTTCTCTGCACCCGCTCCAGTTCAGCTATGTCTTTCTTATACACCGGAGACCAGAACTGTACACAGTATTCTAAGTGTGGTGGAACTAGTGACTTATATAGAGGTAAAATTATGTTCTCCTCATGAGCATCTATGCCTCTTTTAATGCATCCCATTATTTTATTTGCCTTTTCTGCAGCTGCCTGACACTGGCCACTAAATGTGAGTTTATCGTCCACCCATACACCCAGGTCTTTTTCAGTGACAGTTTTGCCCAGTGTTTTACAATTAAACACATAATTATACATCTTGTTTGTTCTACCCAAGTGCATGAGCTTACATTTATCCCCATTAAAGCTCATTTGCCATTTATCAGCCCAAGCTTCTAGATTACATAAATCCTCCTGTAATATAAAATTGTCCTCCTCTGTAATTATTACCCTGCAGAGCTTAGTGTCATCTGCAAATATTGAAATACTACTCTGTATGCACCCTACAAGGTCATTAATAAATATGTTAAAGAGAAGCGGCCCCAATACTGACCCCTGTGGTACCCCACTGCTAACCGTGACCCAGTCCGAGTGTGCTCCATTAATAACCACCCTTTGTTTCCTATCCCTGAGCCAATTCTTAACCCACTTACACATATTTTCCCCTATCCCCATTTTCCTCATTTTATGTATTAACTTTTTGTGTGGCACTGTATCAAAGGCTTTTGAGAAGTCCTTGTACACCATGTCTACTGCGTTCCCTTGGTCCAGTCCAGAACTTACCCCTTCATAAAAGCTTATCAGATTAATCTGACAAGAACGGTCCCTCGTAAACCCATGTTGATATTGTGTCATGAGTAGTGTTGAGCATTCCGATACTGCAAATATCGGGTATCGGCCGGCATTACCCGGCAATTGAATCAGAGGCTATTTTACTATGTAGAAGTGTATGAACTATAAATATATGTATATATATATATACATATATATATATGTCACAATGACATGTATATATATATATGTATTCTGTGTGTGCATATTTAATGTTTACAAGGAAAGAAAGGGTTTTTTTTAGTTCCGATATTTCTGTCCCATAGACTTGCATTGGATTTCCGGTATCGGAATCGGGTATCGCCGACACTTTTTGGTATCGGCGATACCCATTCCGATCCGATACTTCTTGATATCGGGAAGTATCGCTCAACTCTAGTTATGAGGTTATTCAGCCTCAGATACTCCAATATAGTAACCCTCAAAAATCCCTTCCGGATTTTACCCACAGTAGAGGTTAAGCTCACAGGCCTATAATTTCCAGGTTTAGTTTTTGCCCCCTTTTTGAATATTGGCACCACATTTGCTATACGCCAGTCCTGTGGTACAGACCCCGTTATTATGGAATCTTTAAAGATTAAAAATAATGGTCTATCTATGACTGTACTTAATTCCTGCAGTACTTGGGGGTGTATCCCATCCGGGCCCGGGGATTTGTCAATTTTAGTGATTTTTAGACGCCGCCGTACTTCCTGCTGGGTTAAACAGTTGATATTTAATGGAGAATGTTTTTATCACTGATCATGTTATCTGTCATGGGATTTTCTTGTGTAAATACTGTTGAAAAAAAGTCATTTAGCATATTGGCTTTTTCCTCATCCCCACATTTCACCCATACTATTTTTAAGGGGACCAACACAATCATTTTTTAGTTTCTTGCTATTTATGTAGTTAAAGAATATTTTGGGATTATTTTTACTTTCTCTGGCAATGAGTCTCTCTGCCTCAATCTTTGCTGTCTTGATTTGCTTTTTACAGAATTTATTTAATCTTCTTTATTTATTTAATGCCTCGTCACTACCTACTTGCTTTAATTCCCTAAACGCTTTCTTTTTGTCACATATTGCGCCCCTTACAGCTCTATTTAGCCATAGTGGTTTCCTCTTATTTCTAGCATGTTTATTCCCATAGGGTATATATTGTGCACAGGTCCTTTTCAGGATGCTAATAAACGTCTCCCATTTTCTTTGTGTATTTTTATGTCTCAGGATATCGTCCCAATTTATTGCACCAAGATCATCTCTCATCAGTTGGAAATTTGCCTTCCTGAAGTTTAGTGTCCTTTAGTAGCCCCTCTACTACACATCTTATTAAAGGATACATGAAAGCTTATTATATTGTGATGACTATTACCCAAGTGACCCCCAACCCTTATATTTGATATGCGGTCTGGCCTGTTGGTTAATATTAGGTCTAGCAGTGCCCCTCCTCTTGTTGGGTCCTGAACTAGTTGTGAAAGGTAATTGTCTCTCATAGTTGTCAAAAACTTATTACTGTTAGAACTCTCCTGTTAGGTTTTTTCTATTTTGCTGGTCACATGAACTTTTTTGCCTATTTAATCCTGCTCCGCCCATCTGGCTTTGCTGGACTTCATTGTAATTTCTACTCTTAAGCTAGCCAGGTGCTTTGTTACCTTACTCAGTCAGTTTTGCTTGGTCTTCTGACCTCTATGTTCTAAGTTGTTTGTTTGTCTTTTACTGCTACAACTTCTGTTAGGAGGTGTCTATCTTTCTCCCAGTCCCTAGTGCTTGTAGGGATCCCTTCCTCGCATCTATAGGTCTTCGTACAGACTAGCTGAGGACTTTAGCGGGTCTGATCGCAGGATCAGGTTCCCCGTTACATCGTAGGGATCTAGCTTAGTTCTATTGTAGGGACAGATATCCCTTCTTTCCTTAGTGCTTGTAGCAGAACATAACAATTACCTTTGCTGGAACTGCAGGTTTCTGTTCCCCAATGTATTTCAGGGTAGTTGAAGTCCCCCATAATAATGACTTCTTGAGTTGCTGCTTCATCTGTTTGCTTTACAAGGATATTCTCTGTTGCTTCCATTATTTTAGGAGATTTATAACAAACCCCTATCATAATTTATTATTTTTTCCCCCTCCCTAATCCCACCCACAGAGACTCTACATCTTCATTAGATTCACAGATATTATCACGCAGGATGGGTTTTAAGGATGATTTTACATATAAACATACACCCCCAACTCGCTTATTTTTACGGTCATTTCTAAACAGACTATAGCCCTGTAAATTAACCGCCCAGTCATGGCTCTTGTCCAGCCAAGTCTCAGATATCCCCACCATGTCATAGTTATGTTCCAGCAAAATTAATTCTAATTCCACCATTTTGTTGGTGAGGCTTCTGGCAGTAGTATACATGCACTTTATGTATCTCTCTGTACCTCTATTCTTCCTTAAATTATTAACTGTTCTAACCCCACCCTCCATGCCACCCCCAATTTCATTATTTGTGCCCAGGTCTCTATCTGCACTGTCTTCCCCTCCTATAAAATGAATACCCTCTCCCCTAGTCCCTAGTTTAAAGACTCCTCCAACCTTCTAGCCATTTTCTCCCCCAGCACAGCTGCACCCTCCCCATTGAGGTGCAGCCCGTCCCTAGCATAGAACCTGTAGCCAACTGAGAAGTCGGCCCAGTTCTCCAGGAACCCAAACCCCTCCTTCCTACACTAAATCCTGAGCCACTTATTAACCTCCCTAATCTCCCGTTGCCTCTCTGGTGTGGCACGTGGTACAGGCAGTATTTCAGAAAATACCACGTTGGAGGTCCTTGCTTTAAGCTTGCAGCCTAATTCCCTGAAATCATCTTTAAGGACCTTCCACCTACCTCTAACTTTGTCATTAGTGCCAATGTGCACCATGACCGCTGGGTCCTCCCAGCCCCTCCCAGTAATCTGTCAACCCGATAAGCGATCTGTCGGACTCGAGTGCCAGGTAGGCAGCACACTGTTCGACGATCCCTGTCTTTGTGACAGATTGCCCTATCTGTTCCCCTAATAATTGAGTCCCCCACTACCAGCACCTGTCTGGCCTGCCCTGCTCTCCTAATTCCCCCCTTACTGGAGAAGACACTCCCCCGGCTTTCAGAGGACATGCCTTACTGCAGCAGTGCTACCCCTGCAGTGACACCCCCCTCATCTGCCAACTTTGCAAACTTATAGGGGTGTGCCAGATCAGGACTAGCCTCCCTGGCGCTCTTCCCTCTACTCCGGCTTCTAACTGTCACCCAGCTTGTTGCTTCAGTGTCCTGCAGCTCCCTCCTAGCATCCCCCCCCTCATCTATCCCATTGAGCGTCTGCTCAGTGAGCAGAAGACTCCTTTCCATATTGTCTATGGATCTCAGTGTTGCCAGCGGCACATTTAGATCCAGGATCTGGGCTTCCAAATGCACAACGTGCTCACATCTCGCACAGTAGTATGCACCCTCGACCGGCTGTTCAAGGACTGTATACATGTGGCAAGATGTACACTGGATGGCATTGCCAATAGTGGAGCACATTTCTAATGTGGATTTCACCAGACAGCAAAGATAAGTAAAAATAAATAAAAAGTTATAATAAAAAATAACAGTAATACAGTAATTCCTCCCTTATCAACTCCCTGAATCCAAAGTCACTGAATCTCAAGTCACACTTACCACCGTTGCACTTGCGCACCGGTCACACTCAGCTCGCTCACACTCGCTGAAGCAGAAAATTTAAAGAGAGATTTTTTTCTCCTTTCACAGCAAACCACCCTGCTGCTCAATGCACTTCCAAAAAAAAAAAAAAATTCAATGGACGAGAGAGTTCAGAAGCTCCTTTCGAACAAGGGGTCCTATGTGCAAATGTAACATCACCTAGAATAAAGTTTTGAGTTGAAAACTGTTTGATTTCAGTTTGTAAGAACCTGCTAATGCTTATAATTTCAAAAATGACCATTTTTTTGTTCTTTATTAAAATGAAAAGGTTGAAAACTCTGCTGTGCATAATCATTTGTGCATTTTGAGTGCAGTTTGAGTGTTTTCTTTTTTTAAAAAATATACTGTTATCATAGGCAGTTTGTACAAAAACCTTTCAATTGTACTCTAATAGTTATTTGACTGGAAAATTACAATGACTGCAATTCATATACCGTATATACTCATGTATAAGCCGACCCGTGTATAAGCCGACCCCCCCTAATTTTGCCACAAAAAACTGGGAAAACTTATTGACTCGCGTATAAGCCTAGGTGAAAAATGATTATGCCCCATATGATGCTCCACAGATTATGCCCCCATATGCTGCACAGATTATGCCCATATGTCCCAAATATGCCCAATATGCTCCAGATTATGCCCAATATGCTTGAGATTATGCCCCCATATGCTCCAGATTATGCCCCCATATATTCCACAGATTATGCCCCCTATGATCCAGATTATGCCCCCATATGTTCCAGATTATGCCCCCATATGCTCAGATTATGCCCCATATGTTCCAGATTATGCCCCCATATGCTCCAGATTATGCCCCCATATGCTCCATATTATGCCCCCATATGTTCCACAGCTTATGCCCCCATATGCTCCAGATTATGCCCCATATGTTCCACAGTTTATGCCCCCATATGCTCCAGATTATGCCCCCATATGTTCCACAGATTATGCCCCCATATGCTCCAGATTATGCCCCATATGTTCCACAGATTATGCCCCCATATGCTCCAGATTATGCCCCATATGTTTCACATTATGCCCCCATATGCTCCAGATTATGCCCCATATGTTCCACAGCTTATGCCCCCATATGCTCCAGATTATGCCCCCATATGTTCCACAGTTATGCCCCATATGCTCCAGATTATGCCCCCATATGTTCCACAGTTTATGCCCCCATATGCTCCAGATTATGCCCCCATATGCTCCAGATTATGCCCCCATATGTTCCACGTTATGCCCCCATATGCTCCAGATTATGCCCCCATATGCTCCAGATTATGCCCCCATATGTCCAATTATGCCCCATATGCTCCAGATTATGCCCATATGCTCCAATTATGCCCCATATGTTCCAGATTATGCCCCCATATGCTCCAGATTATGCCCCATATGCTCCAGATTATGCCCCATATGCTGCACAATTATGCCCCATGTATAGGCCTCATATGCTGCTGCTAAAAAAAATACATACTACCTCTGTTGCTGGGGCCAGGTGCCGGTGTCCTGAGCAGGCGGTGACACCGGCGCGCTATGGGGGACAGGTGCCGTGTCACCGCTCGCTCAGGACCCTGGCACCTGAGATATTTACCTGTCCTCTCTACACCGCTGCGCGCTGCTCCCTCGGTCTGACTCCTCTGGCTGTGAATGATCTGGCAGGGGGCGGGGCGCGCACTAACAACGTCATCGCGCCCTCTGCCTGAACATTCACAGCCAGAGGAATCAGACCGAGGGAGCAGTGCACAGCGGTGGACAGGTAAATATAGCTATACTCACCCCTCCGCCGCGCGTCCCTGCAGCCTCTCCTCTTCTCCCGGCGCTCTCCGCAGCGCTTCAGTCCTGCAGCGGTCACGTGCTACCTCTCATTAAAGTCATGAATATGTGCATATTCATGATTTTAATGAGCGGTGCCCTGTGACCGCTGCAGGAAGAAGCCGGAGATCGTGGGAGAAGCAGGGGGGCTGCAGAGACCGCGCCAGCGGAGGGGTGAGTATGATCCGACACCCCGCTCCCCCTCCCCCGCCGACCCCGTATATGACCCGCGTATAAGCCGAGAGGGGGACTTTCAGCCCTAAAAAATGGGCTGAAAATCTCGGCTTATACATGGGTATATACGGTAGGTAATTTGGAAAAATCTGAGAAAATATTATTTGCATAATAATTTGGAACACAGTGTATATATATCATTATCTGCACTGTACCTGTGACAATGTGATGATCTCTGCTCTGGCTTCTATCAGGGTTCATCTTCATGAGGTTACTCTTAAAAGTGAACCTGTCAGCAGGATTGTGCTGGTAATCTACATACACTGTCAGGTTGGCGCCGTTATACTGATGTATATGATCAAAGAAAAGAATTAAATACACATTATAGATGCGATCATGCTGCTGCGCCTGCTTGCAGAAGGTGATTTTTTTTCCTAAATCTATAATATTCATTATGTAAAATAGGGGGCAGGTCACTGAGGGAACAGTGACCTGTCAGAAGCCATACTGATGAATATGGAATCAGAAAACCACATGAAGACCCTCCACAGGCCGCCCCGGAGCACGAGCATATCATTAACTCAAAGCTGAAAATAAAAATTAAACAATAACTACAAGATGGATTTCATCACCCAGGTATCATTTCAATCAGTATAACGGCGCCAACCTGACACTTTCTGTAGTTTGATGAGCACAATCATGCTGACAGGTTCCCTTTAGAAAACACAAGAGAAGTTACTTTATTAGTTCCTGTTTGATTTTTTTTTCCCAAAGAATTGAAAAAATTGAAGCAGCAGAAGTTTGATTTGGAGAACAAGATTAGATCAAGTATTGTGTTTAAGCACTGCTGTCATCACATCAATTTATATATTCCACAGCATGATTAATGTGCTTCTGCCATATTTACCTTTTATATTTTCTGTGAATAAGGTTTAGGCTTTATTTCCCAATTACTCATTATTTCTGCTTCCTGTCAGTGAATGAGAACATTCAGGTTTACCAGAGATTGTGCAGACAATACATCGCAATCATACCATAGTATTCATTTATTCACTTCGGGCAATCCTGACTGATGGCTCCAGGCTGATTCAGTTATTGCCCCTATACTGTGCAAGAAAATAAAAACAGTAAAGAGATTTCTGAAGCGGCTGCTGACCTGTTTGACTTAGAGGATATAGACCACAGGTAGATCACTTTCTGAGCTGTGGGAAGTGTTAGGTCCCTGCCATAAAACATTATCCTTTATTTTCTTCCGCTGATAGCTAATAGTTGCAAAACTTTTCAGCAAGTTTTTTAACAGAAAATCCATTCAGTAACTTAACGAAGACGTAATAGTATGTCCTAGAGGGTATAGAGTTGAGCGAACAGGTCGTCAATTAAAAAGACAACTTTCGCAAAGTCGGGTTTCGCAGCGAAATGACATAGCGTGAGGTGGACACTGTTCGGCGACCCAGCAGCCAAAGTCGGTTTTCCCATAATGCTTCAGGATTTCTCAAGCAATGAGCAAGGCGAGACTGTGGGCCGCATGAATGGGCAGCGGCACACTTTAGGAAGGGCATGCAGTGATTGGCTTGCTTGGTGGGTCACGTGCTATAAAGCGAGACGCGACGCCATTTTACTTCTGCGTTTAGTGTAGGAGAGGTTCTGATGTTGGTTCTCAGCAGGGAGCCGAAGATCACTATTGTTTCAAGCACAGTGATAAGAAAACAGGAATTTACCGGACCTTAGGTGCGGCAAACAAGCCCCATATAGTCAGTACGTAACTGGGGTCAGGGGAGTGAAGACTTTGAGTCAGTGCAGATAAGATAAGAATTCAGCTCCTCGCAGAAGGCTCCTGACACAAGCTGACTGGGCGGTACAGCTATAGATTAGCTGGAGTTATTGAGGGAACTACGCTTCAGGCTGGTTGTATCATTGTATTGGAAGTAAAGGAGGCCCTAACTTGTCCAGCTGCTGTCTCAAGATACACTCTCCTTGATCAGCCTCCTGGGACCTGCCTGAACATCTTACAAGTAAAGGTATGGAAGACGCTGACCGTGTGAGACTGTGTATTTATCTGCACCCGACTTCACTAACTTCATAGACTTTGAGGACCAGTCCCACCTGTAGGGGACCCGACATCTAGCTGCATCACCATCCCTCAGAGATCTACAGCACGCTGGTACTAATTACAGAAGACTACAGGTGGCGTCAAACTGTACATAAATCAATCCCTGTAAATATATCCCAACATACGCCGACCGCCGGCCACAGACCGAGCCACAGCTACTGTGACAATCCCCATAGACTTTACGGCTCGGCTCGAGTACCCCATTGCCTGGTAACCCACAATTGTGGTGGCGGGTCGACACACTTCCAGGGCATTTCTCAGCCAATGAGCAAGGACGCAGACTGTGGGCAAGCGATGACATGGGCAGCGGCCAGCACCATCTTAGAGAAGGGCATTGCAGTGATTGGCTTGCTTTCTGTGGCGTCACAGTGCCTATAAAAGCCCTGACCGCCGACCGCCATTTTACTTCTGCCGATCTTAGTGTAGGGAGAGGTTGCTGATGCTGGTTCTCAGCAGGGAGAGCGTTAAGCAGGCAAACAGCACTAATTCTGTGCTTGTGCTCATAGCGATTAGCTGTACACTTAGTGTGTAGTGACAGTGGAGGAATTTCTTGTGTGCAGCAGCGCTGGTCCTTAGGCTGCCTGCCAGTGACAGGGGAGGAATTGCTTTTGTGGAGCAGCAGAGCTGATTATTAGGCTGCCTGCCAGTGAGAGGGGAGGAATTTTTTGTGTGGAGCAGTAGAGCTGATTATTAGGCTGCCTGCTATCTATTGCTGTGTGTACCCTGATGGGCAGACTGCTTTTTAACACAGCACCTACACAGCACTAATACTTGAATTTTTTTCTGCAGTTACAGAGCGTTCATTTTTTCCCACACAGTATAGAGCTGTACGCTCCTCACACTACCGTGGACCAGCTGGTATCATGGACAAACACATGCTGACTATCTGTGTGTGACTCCGGAAATATATACGCAGATTTAAAATTCCCCCAACACTGTATACAGCTGTACGCTACTGATAGAGTACCCTTTTTCTGCTTTTCATATTCTGGTGTTATCCAGACTGGGCCTGTGACCGTGTGTGTTACTCCTGAAATATATACGGAGATATAAAATTCCCCCAACACTGTATACAGCTGTAAGCTACTGATAGAGTACCCTTTTTCTGCTTTTCATATTCTGGTGTTATCCAGACTGGGCCTATGACCGTGTGTGTTACTCCTGAAATATATACGGAGATTTAAAATTCCCCCAATACTGTATACAGCTGTACGCTACTGATAGAGTACACTTTTTATGCTTTGCATATTCTGGTGTTATCCAGACTGGGCCTGTGACTGTGTGTGTTACTCCTGAAATATATACGGAGATTTAAAATTCCCCAACACTGTATACAGCTGTACGCTACTGATAGAATACACTTTTTCTGCTTTTCATATTCTGGTGCTATCCATACTGAGCCTGTGACCGTGTGTGTTACTCCTCAAATATATACAGAGATTTCAAATTAATCCAGCACTGTATACGGCTGTACGCTTCTGATACAGTACACTTTTTGGGTTTTTATATTGTGGTGTAATCCATACTGAGCCTGTGAGAGTCTGTGTCTGTTACTCCGCAAACGTATACGGAGATTACAACTCCACACCGTTTAATTCACCAATCTCTGAAGTACACTACACGTCTCATGCCTGTAAGCATATATGTCTACGCAGCTCTATAGTGTTCTTATACATGCAGATAAAAATTTCTGCGGTAACTAGTTTTATTTACCTGTGTCAAGTTAGCTTTGTGAGTGCTTTGCGCAACCATGTATGTTATATTTTATTTTAGCGGCTAAAGTATCGCCCGTGAGGTTGCAGTTTGATGGAGAACTCAGCCCCATACGTCCGCGAACGAGCAGCGTGATGTCTGTTAATTCAGCATTCTCTGTAGATCAACACCCGGGGGATACTTGTAAGTATACAGTACAGACCAAAAGTTTGGACACACCTTCTCATTCAAAGATTCTTCTGTATTTTCATGACTATGAAAATTGTAGAATCACACTGAAGGCATCAAAACTATGAATTAACACATGTGGAATTATGCATTACACTTTACAAAAAAGTGTGAAACAACTGAAAATATGTCTTATATTCTAGGTTCTTCAAAGTAGCCACCTTTTGCTTTGATTACTGCTTTGCACGCAGAAAAGGTGAACGGATGGACTCTACATGCCTGGTTCCCACCGGGAAGCATGGAGGAGGTGGTGTGATGGTGTGGATGTGCTTTGCTGGTGACACTGTTGGGGATTATTCAACATTGAAGCGGTGAGCGGTCCAGCTCACTCAAACCATCTCGATTGGGTTCAGGTCTGGAGACTGTGGAGGTCAGGTCATCTGGCATAGCACCCGAATACTCTCCCTCTTGGTCAAATAGCCCTTACACAGCCAGGAGGTGTGTTTGGGGTCATTGCCCTGTTGAAAAATAAATGATGGTCCAACTAAACGCAAATCGGATGGAATAGCATGCTGCTGCAAGATGCTGTGGTAGCCATGCTGGTTCACTATGCCTTCAATTTTGAATAAATCCCCAACAGTGTCACCAGCAAAGCACCCCCACACCATCACACCTCCTCCTCCATGCTTCACGGTGGGAACCAGGCATGTAGAGTCCATCCGTTCACCTTTTCTGCGTGCAAAGCAGTAATCAAAGCAAAAGGTGGCTACTTTAAAGAACCTAAAATATAAGACATATTTTCAGTTGTTTCACACTTTTTTGTAAAGTGTAATGTATAATTCCACATGTGTTAATTCATAGTTTTGATGCCTTCAGTGTGATTCTACAATTTTCACAGTCATGAAAATATAGAAAAATCATTGAATGAGAAGGTGTGTCCAAACTTTTGGTCTGTACTGTATATGACTAGGCCTCTCTATAGTGTAGTTATACAAACAATCATGCATCGGTTTCACAGATAATCGGTACTGGTAGCTTTACAAATGTCGCGTTGAATCAGAGTAAAGTGGAGGCTGTAGCATTTCCAATATCTCGCCCGCTTAGCGGTTAACTACACCACGTATCTTTTCTTTAGTTACGGAGGAGCGTCATTCGCGAGATTTGCAACAGCACAATTATGGATTTGAGAACAGAGCGGATGTGAGAACGGAACCACGTTCACTCAGATGTGTCGCGGATCGTGAAGAAAGCGACGCGCCAATCGCACACATCGTGAATACGGAGAGTAGTAGGCCTAAGAATATACGTCTGTGTCAAGCTACAGAATCTGCAAATAACAACGCGGAAGCAGCATCTGCCAATTCAGCCGATGCATTAGCGCCAAAGAAACGCGCGGTATCGCGCCTACGTGTAAGTAAGAAACAGAAGGTTGATGGTGGATCGCCTTACACGCCAACACACGCATGGACTGCTGAACACGCCAAAATGTTTCTTGACATGTCTGCACACTACGTGCACAATAAACTCACGCAGAGCAGACTAAAATCTTTCTGCGACACGTATGAAAGACTGATAAGTGCGTGTCCAACACCCGACATTATCGCTGAACTGTGCGATTTTAAACAAAATTATGCAAATGTATGCTTTTAAACAAAAATTATGCAACTGTACAGTCAACTTCTGTGAAATAAACCTGTATGCCTGAGAACGTATGGTTATGAATTGAAAAAATAATTAAAATGCTCACGCATTACAACCTAGATCGATACACGTGCCCCAGCGCATTTACACAACTATGATGTCACTGGAAATGCCAGCATCCACGAGCAAACAATCGGTCATAGCAGGGAGCATCTTGATACACACATACAGAAATTCTCGCGGGGCGCCTCTGTAGGCAATAGTGTTTGTGATAGTGGTGAGAGTTTTGGGGCTGATAGTTGTACGCACGACTTTTTACTGTTCTTTAGCAACGGTAAATTTTCAGACTATACATTTATAGACCACAATGCATGTCACCACGATTCTTACTTTATTTTTAAGGCAGTGGTTTTTGAAAACTAGTGGTAAATGTGATAGCGCGAGGTGTTGTGGTCTCGTGTGTGACGATACCCGATTTGTCTATATGGTTCTCACTAAATTACCACAGGCCGCGGGATTTTCAGTTTTCCACACTTTTTTTAATACCTGAGAAAACAAAGCTATGTAGGTCCCATACCCGATTTGAAATATTATGGTCTAGAGTACATGGCACAGGGTGCTTCTGGTATGACATGAGGGTCCGAAACACAGGTATGTTAAAAAGTTTGTAGTCAATTTTTGTTGAGTAGTGGTCAAAACCGCTGCATAGGTGCGGGCATGTGCCAAAATAGGTCTTTCTGGTATGACATGGGAGTCAGAAACAGAGGTATGCTAAAAAGTCTGCACCCTAATTTTTTTGT
Source organism: Oophaga sylvatica (assembly GCA_033576555.1). NCBI lineage: Eukaryota > Metazoa > Chordata > Amphibia > Anura > Dendrobatidae > Oophaga > Oophaga sylvatica. The sequence continues at coordinate 71,550 of JARQOD010002073.1, forward strand.
TGAATGCTGATCAAAATCGATTATTATGGGCTAGGGTACATGGCACAGAGTGCTTCTGGTACGGCATGAGGGCCCGAAACACAGATATGTTAAAAAGATTGTACCTGATTTTTGTTGAACGGTACTCAATATCGCTGCATAGGAGTGGGCATGGACCAAAATAGGCCGGGACACGTTCCAACATACATGTCTTTTATATCTGAGGGGCATAGCATCTTTAAAAATAGGCCTATGCAACAAGAACGCTACGCATCCCAGGCTATACAGTTGGTCATGTGTGTAGCTCATAGCGGGAACGTTGACATTCATCATGCCTTGAGAGGGTTTGTGAAGCAACTCGCTCAATATTTTCTAGATGACTATGCGTGTGTTAACGGACAGCACATAGTTTTTGAATTTCAGGCTTGTTTTTTCCACGGTTGTCACGTGACCAGGACTTGTCCAGGCATGCCAGGACTTGTCCGGGCATACCCGGACATGCCTGGGCCAATATGTCTATCAATATTAAACCATAAAAACTCCTCTGTACATGATCCTTAAGCAAAATAAAAAATATAATGCAAAATAAATCTGTGAAGGAGCAAAAATGTTGAAAAGTATGGTGTCTCACATGGACCCTATATGTCAGTTCACAATATGTCTATCAGTATTAGCAACTGAGAGTCAGAAACATTTGTCATGTGGCAAAATATTACCATCAACTGTTCACATGTGCTTTGTGCCGGAAGACTTACAAATAGTTTTGAAGAACCACTTGGTTGTATTGTGATGTTAGACAAGAGGAAAAGTAGCAGTGAGGGCTTGTAGTCAGGTTAGCACTGCAAGAGGGCTCTCCCCACTATGTACTTCCTGTCAGTAAACTTTGGAAACATATATTTTCCGTATCATCTTTGTACATAAATAGTATACACCAAGTATTGGCCCCATCCTCTGCATGTATTCTCACATGAAACAGTTAAAAATAGTCACAAAATAACGAATTTGTTGTGAAATTGTTATCAAGTTACCGTAACCGGGTTAGTAATCAATTTAATACACCTTGACTCGCTATAATATTCGTATGGTAACTAATAAAATAGCATCTGAGAGTCAGAACATTTGTCATGTGGCAAAATAGGTCGGGACATGTTCCAACATGCCTCAATTTTTTGTTGAATGGTGCTCAAAATCGAATATTATGGGCTAGAGTACATGGCACCGTGTGTTTCTGGTGCGTCATAATGGTCCGAAACACAGGTATGTTAAAAAGTTCATTTGTCATGTGCCAAAATAGGCCGGGACATGTTCCAACATGCCTCAATTTTTTTTGTTGAATGGTGATCAAAATGGTGTGTATGCATGAGTGTTTAAAATGATTCAGCGGATCAGCACCATCTATGAAATATGGTATTTTCCAAACAACAGCGATGCGCTGCCTGTCTTTCATATCTGAGGGGCTTAGCATCGTTAAAAAATAGTCCCAAAATAACGAATTTGTTGTGAATTTGTTATCAAGTTGCCGTAATCGGGTTAGTAATCAGTTTAATACACTTTGATTCGCTACAATTAAACTTTGGAAACATATATTTTCCGTATCATCTTTGTACATAAACAGTATACACTAAGTAATGGTCCCATCCTATGTCTGTATTCTCACATGAAACAGTTAAAAATAGCCCCAAAATAACGAATTCTAAGTAGTGGCTCCCATCCTATGCCTGTATTCTCACATGAAACAGTTAAAAATAGCCCCAAAATAACAAATTCTAAGTAATGGCCCCCATCCTATGCCTGTATTCTCACATGAAACAGTTAAAAAATAGTCCCAAAATAACAAATTTGTTGTGAATTTGTCATCACTAAGTAGTTCCTGTCAGTAAACTTTGTAAGCATATATTTTCCGTATCATCTTTGTACATAAATAGTATACACTAAGTAATGGTCCCATCCTATGTCTGTATTCTCACATGAAACAGTTAAAAATAGCCCCAAAATAACGAATTCTAAGTAGTGGCTCCCATCCTATGCCTGTATTCTCACATGAAACAGTTAAAAATAGCTCCAAAATAACAAATTCTAAGTAATGGCCCCCATCCTATGCCTGTATTCTCACATGAAACAGTTAAAAAATAGTCCCAAAATAACAAATTTGTTGTGAATTTGTCATCACTAAGTAGTTCCTGTCAGTAAACTTTGGAAGCATATATTTTCCGTATCATCTTTGTACATAAATAGTATACACTAAGTAATGGTCCCATCCTATGCATGTATTCTCACATGAAACAGTCACTATGTTTACTCCTGGCTTAATAAGTGAGCTATCTGTAGCAAACACTGGTAGAAATGAGGGCTATACACAAGGGGTGCCAAGCAGCATTCAGTTATGATCTCCCATCTATGGCGCTGCTTTTTTAATATAGCTCCTCATATGGATGTGCTAATTGACTTCATATGCACGCACAGTATGTATTGTGAGCTCTGCACTTGCATGCTAACATCATTATATTAGCATCTGTGATGGGGAAGTTACTTTATTGATATACATGCTTCATTAAGATACTTATAATCCTATATATAGTGCATATATGTCTGCCTATTGGGGGATATTGTGAGTTACATAGATTGCATATATATGGACAAATATATGGAGGTTATTATTGTTTAGCCCCGGATTAGTCTATTATCGTTATAACATATAAGATATGGAGATGGGCACTATTATATATTGATTTGAATGTAGTTCATACCTGTCTGCATTTGGCTATTTTTCTGCATGCTGTATATCCCACTCTTTTGGATTTTTATCCATGATAATGTATTTTAGACCTTAATAAAATTTGTATTTTATACTGCAAAAGCTTCCTTTTTGAATTTATTTCAATTACAGTCTAGCATGTCACAATTAATTCAGTGATTGAAATGTCTTTGAGCTGTAACTGTAACGGGTCTGGTAGGTGAAACCACTGAGCTTTATTATACAAGACAGTATACTTGTAAGAGAGCAGGTGGCGCCTGGGGAATACGGACAGGAATTCACGGGAAGTGACCAGGGCAGTCTCTGGGTAGGCAGGTTGTCACGGCAAGTGATCAGGGCAGTCTCTGGGTAGGCAGGTTGTCATGGCAAGTGACCAGGGCAGTCTCTGGGTAGGCAGGTTGTCACGGCAAGTGACCAGGGCAGTCTCTGGGTAGACAGGTTGTCACGGCAAGTGACCAGGGCAGTCTCTGGGTAGACAGGTTGTCACGGCAAGTGACCAGGGCAGTCTCTGGGTAGACAGGTTGTCACGGCAATTGACCAGGGCAGTCTCTGGGTAGACAGGTTGTCACGGCAAGTGACCAGGGCAGTCTCTGGGTAGTCAGGTTGTCACGGCAAGTGACCAGGACAGTCTCAGAATATACAGGCTTATACGACCTGAGATGTTGGAGCCTCCTGGTAGGCTGCAGTCCGATGGCAGATGATCGCTCCCAAGCGAGCAGGCAGGAGTCTCTGGAGTAGCCGGTGATCACTGCTGGAGATGTCCGAACCTTCGGATAAAGCTGCAGTCGGATGGCAGATGATCGCTCCCAAGTGAGCAGGCAAGAGTCTCTAGAGTAGCCGGTGATCACTGCTGATGAAGTCCGAACCTTCGGATAGAGCTGCAGTCGGATGGCAGATGATCGCTCCCAAGTGAGCAGGCAAGAGTCTCTGTAATAGCCGGGGATCACTGCAGGTGATGTCCGAACCTCCGGGGAGGGCTGCAGTCAGATGGCAGACAGCAAACAGACAGGTAACAGGCAGGCAACTGGAAACAGGAGCTGAGGACTGAAGCAGAGTTATACAGTGCAATAACAACATTGCTCGGGCACCTCCATTAAGGAGGAAGCCCTTAATATAGGGTGGAGTCCTCCGGCATTGGCCGGAGACTAATTTGGAAAATGCGCGCGGCTCCTTTAAGAGCGGGGGAGGGTGCGGGCGCGCGCCCTAAGTCCAGCAGCAGGGAAGGAGCGCGCGGGCCCAGCAGGGTGGAAGGAGGACGCCGAGGATGCTGGGGGCGCTGAGGACGCTGGGGGCGCTGAGGACGCAGAGCGCTGGTAAGGGGAACGGCGTCCCTGCCTGGCAGAGGGCCGGGACGCCGACGCTACAGTACACCCCCCTCTAGGCCCCCCCCTCTTTAGGCCAGAAAGAAATTTAGCTAGGATGAGAGGGGCATGGATGTTCTCCCGAGGCTCCCAGGTTCTCTCCTCAGGACCAAACCCCCTCCAATCCACCAAAAAATAAGTCTTTCTTCCTACCCTTTTTGTGGCCAGAATGTTCTCTACCTCAAATTCATCATCAGCAGACACTGGAGCAGGAGGTGTACCTGTAGACTTGAAAAAAGAGTTAAGTACCACAGGTTTGAGGAGAGACACATGAAAAGAGTTAGGAATTCGCAAATTGGCCAGGAGTTTCAATTTATAGGACACTGGGTTGATCTGCCTGATGACCTCAAAAGGACCGATAAACCGAGGACCTAACTTGTAGGAAGGAATTTTGAGTCGAACATATTTTTGACGAAAGCCAGACTTTGTCCCCAGGACGGAATTGAGGAGGATCCAGACGTTTCTTGTCAGCATGTCTTTTCATGCGCTCGGATGACTGAATGAGTGCGGACCGGGTACTCTCCCAGATGGAGGAGAATTCTCTAACCAGAGATTCCGCAGCTGGATTGTCCACAGAGATGGAAACGGGGACAGGAATTCGAGGGTGCTGACCGAAGACTATAAAAAACGGAGACTTGGTGGACGATTCGCTCTCGTGATTATTGTAAGAGAATTCGGCCCAAGGTAGGAGCTCCACCCAATCAGAATGATGAGCATTAACGAAGTGTCGGAGATAGCTGGTCAGATTCTGATTTATTCACTCAACTTGTCCATTGGACTGTGGATGGTAAGCGGAGGAGAAATCCAAGGTGACGTCTAGTAACTTACAAGTAGCTCTCCAGAAACGTGAGGTGAACTGTACCCCACGATCTGACACAATGTGACGAGGCAAACCATGGAGACGGAAGATGTGGCGGATAAAGTCTTTAGCCAACTCGGGTGCAGACGGAAGACCTGGCAGAAGAATGAAGTGAGCCATCTTGGAAAAGCGGTCAGCGACCACCCAAATGACCGTACAACCGGCAGAGACGGGCAGATCCGTAATGAAGTCCATGGCTATATGTTGCCAGGGAGCAGCGGGTACAGGAAGCGGAAGAAGACGGCCGGCAGGCAGGTGTCTCGGAACTTTGTTGCGGGCACAGGAGACACAGGCAGAAACAAAGTCTATTACGTCTTTGTGCAGGGTAGGCCACCAATAATGCCGGGTAATGAGTTGGAGGGTCTTTTTCTGACCAGCGTGGCCAGCGAGTTTAGACGAATGACCCCAATGTAGAATTCTCTTCCGATCAGTCTCTGATACGAACGTCTTACCAGGAGGGAGACGATTTAGACTCACGGGAGCCACCTGCATCACTCTGGCGGGATCGATGATATGTTTAGGCTCATCTTCGAGATCCGACACCAGGAAGGACCGGGACAAGGCATCCGCCTTGATGTTTTTGTCAGCCGGGCGAAAATGCAAAAGAAAATCAAAACGGGCAAAAAACAAGGACCACCGGGCTTGGCGAGGGTTAAGTCTCTGAGCATGCTGAAGGTAAGACAGATTTTTGTGGTCCGTGTAGATGATTACCGGATGAAGAGCCCCCTCGAGTAGGTAACGCCACTCCTCCAATGCCAACTTAATGGCCAATAACTCTCGATCTCCTATGGAGTAGTTGCGCTCGGAGGAGGAGAAGAGTTTGGAGAAGAAACCACAGGAAACCATCTTCCCGGATGAAGATTTTTGAGTAAGTACCGCTCCGGCTCCAGCAGAGGAAGCGTCCACCTCCAGGAAGAACTGCTTGTTGCCGTCCGGGCGATGCAGCACTGGAGCGGAAGAGAAGGCTTGTTTCAAGGAAAGAAAGGCCTCCTCTGCTTCGGGCGTCCACTGTTTGGGGTTAGCATCCTTGCGGGTGAGCGCTGAGATTGGAGCAGTCCTGGAAGAGAAGTGCGGTATGAAGAGACGGTAATAGTTAGCGAATCCCAGGAACCGCTGAATGGCCTTCAACCCCTCTGGTCGGGGCCACTTCTCGATGGCAGACAGTTTCTCCGGATCCATTCGTAGACCTGTTTGAGAGATAATGTAGCCCAGAAACGGAAGCGAGGTCTGCTCAAAGAGGCACTTCTCATATTTGGCGAAGAGGTGATTCTGCCTGAGCCTGAGCAGAACCTGACGAACATCCCTCCGGTGAGACTGGAGATCCGGAGAGAAGACCAAGATGTCGTCAAGGTACACCACAACGCAGGAGTAGAGGAGGTCCCGGAAGATGTCATTGACCAACTCCTGAAAGACTGCTGGAGCATTACAGAGACCAAAGGGCATAACCAGATACTCGTAGTGGCCATCCCGGGTGTTGAATGCCGTCTTCCATTCATCTCCTCGACGGATACGAACCAGGTTGTATGCTCCACGAAGATCCAGTTTAGTGAAGACTCTAGCCCCTCTAAGACGATCAAACAACTCCGGAATGAGCGGAAGAGGGTACTTATTCTTCACCGTGATCAAATTTAGGCCTCTGTAGTCAATACAGGGACGGAGAGATCCGTCTTTCTTTTTTACAAAAAAGAAACCTGCTCCCGCGGGGGAGGTAGATTTCCGGATGAATCCTTTCGCTAAATTCTCCTCGATATATTCTGACATCGACCTGGTCTCTGCAGCGGACAATGGGTAAATACGCCCATGGGGAGGCGTAGTACCGGGTAGCAGGTCGATCGGGCAATCATATGGTCTATGCGGGGGTAATGTCTCTGCTTCCTTTTTATTAAAGACATCAGCGAATGACCAATATGGAATCGGGAGTCCAGGTAGATTAGCAGGTGTAGGAGAAGAACGGACGGGATGAACAGGCACCAGACACGTTTTATGACAGTCCTGTCCCCAGCGAAGAATCTCTCCATTCTGCCAGTCGAGCACGGGTGCATGTTTTTGGAGCCAAGGCAGACCTAGTAAAAAAGCATGAGAGAGTCCAGGTAAAACATGAAACGAGATGCTCTCAGAATGCAACATTCCCACCTGCAGGGTTATGGCTTCGGTGATAAGTTGGATGGGACGAGGTAGGAGACCCCCATCCACAGCAGCAACAGATACTGGTTCAACCAGAGGTTTGGTGGGAATGCGATACTTCTCAACTAGAGCCTGTGAAACAAGATTCCCAGCTGCTCCAGAATCAAGTTGGGCCAGTTCGAAGTAACGGTTCTTACCGATGAGAATAGAGACAGACAGCAGCAGAGATGAAGAGGATTTATTCTGGTCTAGGTGGACCTCTCCGAGCGAACCTAGACACAGGCGTTTCCCGACCTCTCCGGACAGGTACGGATCCAGTGCTCCTTACTGCCACAGTAGAAGCAACTCCTCTCGGCACGGCGTGAGTCCTGACGGGCTTTGACCATCTTGGTCTGGTCGACCTGCATAGGCTCAGCAGTGTGCATCTGGGGAGAAACGGAAGGGGTTATAGGTCTCTGAAACGAGGGTGCAAGACGAGGAAACCCTCTCTCACGGGTGACCTCTTTGGCACGTTCCTGGAACCGTAGATCAATTCGATTGGCAAGATTTATTAAATCATCAAGGGAGGTTGGAATGTCCCGACCGGCAAGTTCATCTTTAATACGGCCGGACAGACCCTCCCAGAAGACCGAAATCAGGGCGTTATTGTCCCAAGCCAACTCTGAGGCTAGAGTACGGAACCGTATGGCATATTGACCAACGGTGAGACTCTCCTGACGGAGACGCAACAGAGATGATGCAGAGGAGGTCCTCCGTCCAGGTTCGTCGAATACCTTCCGGAAGGCCGAGAGAAAAGCAGGCAGGTCAGATACCAGAGGATCTTCTCTCTCCCAGAGAGGATTAAGCCAGGCCAGAGCCTCTCCGGTGAGATGGGACATGATGAAGGCAATTTTGGCCCGGTCAGAGTTAAACTGGTGTGCCAGGAGTTCGAAATGCAGGGTGCACTGGTTAATGAAACCACGAGCCAGAGCAGGGTCGCCTCCAAACCTAGGAGGAGCTGAAAGTCGGGGTCCGGGAATGGAAACCACGGAATTGGGAAGCAGCGAGGCTGCCGGATTGTGAGTCATGGCTCCAGCGGTGGTTGCTGGTGATGAATTCAGAGTGTCCAGGCGGGAATTGACGTTCCGCAGGTGACCCAGGATGGCCTCCTGTTGCGACCTCTGGCGAGATAGTTCATGACACAATTCCGGGAGTGAAGGGGTTTGGGTGCCACCGGGTTCCATGGCCCGAGCAAACTGTAACGGGTCTGGTAGGTGAAACCACTGAGCTTTATTATACAAGACAGTATACTTGTAAGAGAGCAGGTGGCGCCCGGGGAATACGGACAGGAATTCACGGGAAGTGACCAGGGCAGTCTCTGGGTAGGCAGGTTGTCACGGCAAGTGACCAGGGCAGTCTCTGGGTAGGCAGGTTGTCACGGCAAGTGACCAGGGCAGTCTCTGGGTAGGCAGGTTGTCACGGCAAGTGACCAGGGCAGTCTCTGGGTAGACAGGTTGTCACGGCAAGTGACCAGGGCAGTCTCTGGGTAAACAGGTTGTCACGGCAAGTGACCAGGGCAGTCTCTGGGTAGACAGGTTGTCACGGCAAGTGACCAGGGCAGTCTCTGGGTAGACAGGTTGTCACGGCAAGTGACCAGGGCAGTCTCTGGGTAGTCAGGTTGTCACGGCAAGTGACCAGGACAGTCTCAGAATATGCAGGCTTATACGACCTGAGATGTTGGAGCCTCCTGGTAGGCTGCAGTCCGATGGCAGATGATCGCTCCCAAGCGAGCAGGCAGGAGTCTCTGGAGTAGCCGGTGATCACTGCTGGAGATGTCCGAACCTTCGGATAAAGCTGCAGTCGGATGGCAGATGATCGCTCCCAAGTGAGCAGGCAAGAGTCTCTAGAGTAGCCGGTGATCACTGCTGATGAAGTCCGAACCTTCGGATAGAGCTGCAGTCGGATGGCAGATGATCGCTCCCAAGTGAGCAGGCAAGAGTCTCTGTAATAGCCGGGGATCACTGCAGGTGATGTCCGAACCTCCGGGGAGGGCTGCAGTCAGATGGCAGACAGCAAACAGACAGGTAACAGGCAGGCAACTGGAAACAGGAGCTGAGGACTGAAGCAGAGTTATACAGTGCAATAACAACATTGCTCGGGCACCTCCATTAAGGAGGAAGCCCTTAATATAGGGTGGAGTCCTCCGGCATTGGCCGGAGACTAATTTGGAAAATGCGCGCGGCTCCTTTAAGAGCGGGGGAGGGTGCGGGCGCGCGCCCTAAGTCCAGCAGCAGGGAAGGAGCGCGCGGGCCCAGCAGGGTGGAAGGAGGGCGCCGAGGATGCTGGGGGCGCTGAGGACGCTGGGGGCGCTGAGGACGCAGAGCGCTGGTAAGGGGAACGGCGTCCCTGCCTGGCAGAGGGCCGGGACGCCGACGCTACAGTAACTTCAAGAAGAACACACATAAATGTGTTGGTTTTAAAAGATCCCACTGGGTATACACAATGCATGACTATTTACTGTGTGTAATTTCCAGCAACTGAACTAGCATAGCTAAATAGCATCGACCTTCACTCATTCTCTCAATTGTCCTGTTTACAGACATTTACTGGATCCTTAAAAGTTTCTCTACACAATGACAATTCATGTCAACAATGCCACTAGATAGAAAAATATTTAGACTTCTAACACAACACATGCCTTGTACACACAGGTTGGTAATAAGTTACCGATCTGTAACAAAAGTCTGTATTTCACTAAAACTCAGAAACTAGTCTGGAAATTCCTAACTCCATGTCATTACATTCTTCCCAGTCCTGATATAAGTGTAGATACACTGCCAAGCTAAAAATATATATACTGAATAAAACTATAAGTTGAGCGTCATAATTCCAAATGTGTTATAAGGTGATTCTTCCCAGTCCTGATATAAGTGTAGATACACTGCCAAGCTAAAAATATATATACTGAATAAAACTATAAGTTGAGCGTCATAATTCCAAATGTGTTATAAGGTGATACTTCAAATTAAATTGCCTTTGCAGTTGTGTTGTGAATGGGTTTGAGATGAGTTCTGAGCAGAGGCTCCCTCTGGTGGTTACAAGCGGTGCTAGTGAAGATTGTGAGGACTGGGAATCAGGTGTTACTGACTGGTCTTATAAAGGGAGTCATTTTCCCATCAGGGTTGCCGGTGATCAATTGTTCTGGTCTGAATCCTTCTTTCCAGTTTCCCTTGTAGCCTGCTGTGTCGTGTCTGCATCTCCTGCTAACAGATAAGACATTTTCTTCTTTTGTGTTTTTGCTGTATTTTTGCATTTTGTCCTGCACTTCTGTGGGGGCCTTCAGGGTCCCCTCCAGGGGCTTTTGCCCTCTCTGTTTAGTTCAGCCACTGAGTTTTGTACTTTTGCTTTTTCCAGTTTTTTCAGTGGCTGCTGTTTTGATTTTGTTACACCAGAGAACTAATTTAGGTGGTAGAGGTCGTGTGATCTCAGGTGATTTTGAAATTAGTAGAGTTGGTGCTTTTCAGGGTTTTCTGGGATTGCAGTAAGTACCCTTCCTATCCTTTTCTATTTAGATAGTTTGGGCCCCAGCGTTTGCTCATACTATTTTCTTTCTGTGTCAGTATTTCCTCTTGTCTAACCGCCATTACATGTTTGGGGGCTTTCTATTATCTTTGGGGTTCTGCTCCGGGGCAGATAGCTTTCCTATTTCTATCTTTAGGTGTAGTTAGTTTCTCAGGCTGTGACGAGGCGTCTAGGACCAACGTAGGAACGCTCCACGGCTGCCTCTAGTTGTGGTGGTTAGTCAGGGTACTGCAATCTCATAGATTCCAACTGCTCTGGTGTATTGCCTTTTTTACCTGCACTCCTCAGCTACCGAAACATAACAGTATCACCGGCCTAAAAATTGAAAATTGTATGGTACTCACAGAAGGGAAAAAATATTGTGAAAGAAAAAAGGTTGTCAGAGTTGTCAGAGATATTTTTCTGTTTGTTGCATTTTTTTCCCTCTGTATCTCTGGGTGCTGGGGAGGATCTTTTCTCCCAATGGAGTTTGCACAGTTGTCTGGCCGTGTGGATCGGCTTGCCACTGAGGTTCAGAGTATTGCTGCATATCTTGCTAGGTTGCCTGTTGTGGAACCTAGGATCTCCATGCCAGATTTGTTTTTAGGGGATCGAGCTAAGTTTCAGAATTTCAAAAATAATTGTAAATTGTTTTTTGCCTTAAAATCTAAGTCCTCAGGAAACGCAGCGCAGCAGGTTCAAATTATCATCTCTCTCCTGCGCGGCGATCCTCAGGATTGGGCTTTTTCCCTGATACCTGGGGATCCTGTTTTGAGTGATGTTGATGCATTTTTTCAGGCTTTGGGGTTATTGTACGATGAGCCTAATGTCACTGATCAAGCTGAAAAAGCCTTGTTGGCATTAAATCAGGGGCTTGATGACGCTGAGTTGTACTGTCAGAGATTCCGTAGGTGGGCAGTCCTGACCAAATGGAATGACGACGCTTTGGCGGCCCTTTTCCGGAAGGGTCTGTCAGATAATGTAAAGGATGTTATGGTGGGATTCCCTGTCCCTCTGGTCTCAATGATTCTATGTCATTAGCGATTCAAATTGACAGACGTTTGCGTGAGCGGAGAAGTATGCGTGGAATGGTGTTGCCTTGTGAACCAGCTTCTGAACCCATGCAGTGTAATAGAGTGGTGTCTGGGGCACAGCGTCATGATTTTCGAAAGCGCAATGGGTTATGTTTCTACTGTGGTGATGCCTCTCATGCTATTTCAGTCTGCCCTAAGCGGGGAAGACGTTTTGCACGCTCAGTTGTCTTGGGTAGTGTTCAGACTAAGTTTTTATTAACTGTCACTCTGATATGCTCTCTGTCCTCATTTTCTGCTCAGGCTTTCGTTGATTCTGGAGCAGCTATTAACCTGATGGATTATGATTTTGCTAAACGTTGTGGGTTTCCCTTGATACCCCTACAGAAGTCTATTCCCCTACTGGGGATCGATTCTACCCCTTTGGCTGAGAATAAACCCCAGTTTTCTACTCAGGTGATAATGAGGGTTGAACCTGATCACCAGGAGTGCTGCAAATTTTTGGTTCTATATAATCTGCATGACATTATCGTGCTGGGTTTCCCTTGGTTACAGTCTCATAATCCTGTTTTGGATTGGAAATCTGTGTCTGTAACCAGTTGGGGCTGCCAATGTGTTAATACCAACACTCCTGTTTTTTCTGCCTCCCCCAGGCTCAGGATGTTCCTGACTTTTTGATTGATTTTTCTGATGTGTTTAGCGAAAGTAAATCTGCATCCTTGCCTCCCCATAGGAGCTATGACTGCGCTATTGAATTTGTGCCGGGTAGTAAATTCCCTAAAGGTCGCCTTTTTAACTTGTCTGTACCTGAACATGACGCTATGCGGTCTTATATCAAGGAATCATTGGAGAAGGGTCATATCAGACCATCCTCTTCACCCTTAGGTGCCGGTTTTTTCTTTGTGGCCAAAAAAGATGGTTCATTAAGGCCGTGTATTGATTATCGTCTCTTGAACAATATTACTGTGAAATATCAATACCCGTTACCCTTGATTTCTGACCTGTTTTCCAGGGTGAAAAA